>NQII01006771.1:0-43279 GCA_002778355.1 Clitarchus hookeri
ATACACACCTCACTATTTCTTACAGCATCGATTATAAGTACCACACATGATTTATGTGTGTACTACCTAACACAATAGACAAATTTATCAGAGGTAAACGCACGTTTTGAATTTACAGTTTTAATAGTTACTGTTGATGCTGTATGACAATATAAAATTATTATTATTCGTATTACTTACGAATACTACATATTGCTTAGTTTACAAAGGAAACTGACTTTGTTTTGCCATATTTCCCACTCTCTATCTCCCCTAACATAGGAACTGAACGAGTGACAACTCTACAGATCAAATAATTTTAGTTTATAAATTAATTATAAAAAGATTTTATTTCACATGGGTTTTCAAAATTCCAGGTATTGGCAAGAGAACATTTAATGTTTACAATAGGTTTTAATTTTGTTTAATGAGACATTTCAGACTTTTTAAACATTTAGAGAAACACAGATAAAATAATTTTATGAGTACGGAATTGAAATTTAATATATTTTAATAAGTTTTCCGATAAGAGAAAACTTGCTGTTATCTATGCAAAAATAGTACGTGAGCTTGCGATAAGCTCAATGTAATTTATGGCTACTCTTTTTCTTAGGCATATAGCTGGTCGTGGAAAACCATTAAATTCAAAAAGGGGATATTAGTGCTGACTGCCATTATTAATTTTTGTGCACCTCCAACTGAACATCAGAATCATTTTGAAACAGACACGAAGGAAATTAAAAAAAAAAAGCACGCGTCATATGTTTTTAGTTCACCGACAGACAAAAAGGTTTCATGTGTAACAGCAAAAACTTTTATTTTAATACTAGTTATAATTGCAGCCTTTTTTGATATTTACATATTTTATATCATGCAACACATGCGCACATGAAGCTAATTAATAGACACAAGGCGTAAAAATACGTGAACTACATTTAGGAATCAAACATGAAAAAACAGTTCCCTATACCAATCAACCACAGATCAACTGTAGAATAAATTTATTTGTTCTCATAAAAAAACTGATTCAGTGGGCAACAACAAGGATTATGCACCCGTCGTATAAATTACATCCAAAATTTAATGTAACATTTTTACATTTTTACGATTGGAATTACTTTCTGTTATACTGATGTTCGTCATTGATGATGTATTATTTTTCATAAACTTATTAAATATTTGAATTCCGAACATTACTCAAGGCTTCGGTAGTTTAATGATCATGAGTTCCTATACCCTTTGGTCTTCATAGCAACGTTAGCCTATTCTTATGCGAGAAAAGCATAAGACTTTTGCGTAGTGGGATTGAGAGAGACAAAATACAATTCTTTAAGAAAATTTTATTTAGGAACAAAATATGCATCATGGAGGTACCGAATAGCTCCTTTATAAGGCAATAACAGCTTACGGGTGATATTCAAACAGTAAGAAGCTTAAAACGCAGCCATACAACGTTACTTTTCTACGTATATCTTCCCATTTAATCCCTCTATTCAATTTCCTCTGGGCATTTCTGCCACACAAGTCGTTTCTTTCACGCTTAAATCTCCCGCAGGAAACATAAGTTATTACTCCGATGCTGACTTGCGGAAGAGAAACTTCGAGGATGTTTAGAAGTTCCGTTAACTGCTGTTCGATACTATACATTTGTACTGAACTCATGATAAAAATGCTACGAGGTATTAATGAACAAAACGTTTGACATTAAATTGCCGCGGTTTGCGGCCTCGAGCAGATCGTTACAGGCAGCTCGCCGTGCTGCCAAATCTTCTTCAAGTTTGCGAAGCACTTGGATGTGGCGCGCACGTTTCTTAAGGGTAAACCGTAACACTTTCCATACGGTGTTACGTGGTACAACGAGCTCCCTTCTGAGACGGCAGGCATATGAAGCCAGGCCACGTTTAGTTACTTGCTGAACGGACCGCACGATATATGCAGAAGTTGGCGGCCTACCGGAACGTTTCCCAACTGCCACGCTTTCTGTCCTGTTAAATGTGTTCACAAGCGGACGAATGCTTGTTCTTTTTGGGCGCATATTTCTTGAAACTACGCACAAAATCAGTTCTAACGTCGTCGTAGGACAATCTTCTTGGACGTGCCCAAACAACAGCGATTCTCTCCTGTACAGTTAACATTCTGAACCACCTTCTGGATCCCTGTAGCAAAAAGAGCAAATGTGACGTTTTCACAGAAATGAATCGATACTAGAGACAATCTGTATTTTGTAAACATACCTTTTTATAGTCCAAAGAAGTTTACCGTTAGTTCCGCCACAGTGGATCTAGTTATACTCGACTTTCATGTATACAGGAACATCGCAGGTTACACATTACATTCACTATTAAAATTAAAAAAGTAAAACTTTAATTTGGAGCGAAAATAGTTTTTACATCATATAAGCGTGCTTTGGTGGCAGTTGTGTTTAAACAGTTGCAAATACTGCACATTTTTACTTAATTTTCAATATAACTAATTACTACATTTTTAAACTGAACTTATTTGACATAATCGTAACCGTTTTACCGCATGATCACCTACTTTTGAAATTTATTCATGCCTCAGTGACAAAATTATTCGACAAGGTAGTTTACTGTTATAGGCTACTGACTTCGCTTTTTTCATTTACTCAAAGATTAAACACTAAGAAAGCANCGACAAGGTAGTTTACTGTTATAGGCTACTGACTTCGCTTTTTTCATTTACTCAAAGATTAAACACTAAGAAAGCAAAACATTTTATTTAAAGTTATAATAGTATATTTTGGTTATTGCAAGACAGAGTTTCATTTCTCACATTAGTAAGAAACTATCANTTATTTAAAGTTATAATAGTATATTTTGGTTATTGCAAGACAGAGTTTCATTTCTCACATTAGTAAGAAACTATCATATCTCTTAATATTTAGGTTTTCACATATAGAATTTCATTCTGAAGTCCCTGACTCGTGGCGGCTATCTAAAAATATGTTCTATATTAGTCGGACTTATTTAATTCTAGTTATTTTTCTTCAGACACGTATGCTTACTTGCTCCAGATATTAATATTATTTTTGTGCAGGAACGCTGCAAAGTGATTGTTAATTTACTATACAATCTTCTTAAATCTGTTTCTATAGCCCATGAACCAGTTTCATTTTCTAGCAAACACATTCATCGTCGCCTAGGCATGTCTAAATTTATTCCGAGATACGGCTTTTAAGCTATTAACTCTGTATGTATAATGTGACAAATTTCAATTTTTTTTAAAGTTGTTACTTACTACTTTTATTATTTTAAGTTTAGCTTCTGTACTATTTTTCTATCTTATAAAATTTCCCCGTACCTGGGGGTAAAGTGATGGGGTAGTAACATATAATTCCCAAATGACTTGTGTCAGTTGATATTGTCCACTACTCAGTACAGTGTGTTAGTCTCTCACTTTCTCAAAATGCATCTCCAAATAACAGAACAGAAAGGCGTCATAAACAGATGTGAAAAAAATGTCCGTGGCAACTTAAGAAGAAATGTAGTTCTCAGGTAAAGTAATTTTACTTTTCTGGGATTCCCAACACTACACTCCTTCCGATGACATTCTTTACGTCTTGCAACTAAACTGATCTCTTTCCTTGACAGGTGGCAAAGTGAGATGCGATTATTACTACAGTTTTTTTATGTAAGTAAGTTAACAGTAGTACGGAGCCGCCAAGCGATATGCACGTCACGATGTACTGCAAGTTGCGCTGTTGCAAGCTTAAGTGACTGTCTGGACTTGATGTATAATTTACAGGCTGCAGTATGGCTTAGATTCGAAGTAAATGAGCTCGCAGACATTTGCTTGTTCGTGCCACCGCATCGATATTGGGGTATATAGGTTTAATTTCTACCGAAGCTCCACAGAACTGTGTCTTGGGGAAAGTTGCTTTTACTACTGTCCATGTATTATCTACCTCCACTTCAACTAAAGCCTATTCTCTGTCGAACAAACAATACTGAAGCATCCTTTCGATCATAGTCCCAGCATATAACAGCTCTCACCCTAACATACTTACAACGATAATACTTGAAAACGACCCTCACTAAGTGCACTGGTAGAAGGGTGTTTGTCATCACTTATCTTCATCAGTTGCACTTAAAGAGAATACAGCTATCATCTTACTTCCTGGCCTGCTTTGACCACACTCCTGAAGTGTTATCGTAAATTAATCCAGACACACAACTCCAGCAATCAAAACTTTAATTACGTAGTAAATACAATAAAAAGTCGCCTAACTGAGACTGCCCATTTATTTCAATTAATATACACATGAAACGTACAAATCACAAAAATGTACCTAGTAAGCTATCTAGTAATGCGTTTCACAGACATTTTCATTCCCGCTTCTATTGTTTCAGAGAGACTCTTAGAAGAACACATTCTCCACAAGTTTTAAGTATATAATACAAATGCAACCAAAATAAAACAAAATCCGAAATCCGCATCTTAGCGATACACAAGAAGCTTATAATTGTTCAACTGGCAAAAATGTTTTTCAAATTTTAAATTTAGTGTATGTTTTCGTGACAGGTCCTGACATCTTGATTAAAATAACTAGTCATATAAAAATGAAATTTCATAATGATTTTCTAGCGTAACTAATTAACAAGAATAATTTTTAAAATTTATTTTAATGCATAATTTGGTTTTAGTTAAATAGTTCATTAAAGTTACATTTCTTTGAAGTTCAATAATTAGTTCACCTGCGGTAACGGAGTGGATTGGTTTGTGCTGTTCTTAACATCGAGGTCCTGAGAGTCGATGAAGTTGAAACAAAGTGAGTATGGAGCGGCACCGGAATGCCAGGTCGGGGTAAACAGAAGATCCCCGAGAAGGCCCGCCGGACAGCCGCATCGTCCGGCACGATTGCCACGTGCAAAGATGCGGGAGTTACTCCGCTGGGAATGGAACCCGGGTCCGCCTTGATGGGAGGCGAGTAGTCTGACCACTACACCACCGCTACCTCTCCGGTAACGGTTTCACTTTCAGGTACTCTCACTTTAATTTTGTAAAGAAATTTAAAAATTTAGTAGGGACGAAAAACATAATAATTTTTTTACGAACTACTCTTCACGACATTCTAATAACACGGAAAATAATTTTGAGCGCTATCCTAGCGTACTAATTTTATTCAATTTTGAGACTTGTACAACAAATATATATTAATTAAAAAATTTATATTACCTGTTAAATTAGTTTTAAAACGTCATATTTCTCCATTGTCATATGTTTTTCAGACCATTGTTTCACATTAAAAACAAAAGACTAAGTAATATGCTAAAAATTTATAAAATGATTCTAGCTAGTTGAAATCATTTAAAACTGCAAAATACCAGTTATGGTTTGAAGATAGGTTAGTGTACTTACCGTAGAGCAGAGAAAAATCCGTGAGTTTATTGTCAGCTGCCCCTTAAACAATGTAATTTACATGTGTTAGCTCTTTACAAAATATTGGTCAATGTGCAGCTGAAATTTTTATCTTCTGAAGGGACTTTTGCGACGAGTGATACAAACTGTCAGACAACGACAGGAGTCAAAAGATTATTTAAACATTTAAATGTATCCTGCTGTCCTAGTGGTAAGTATATTTAGACAGCAATTTTCACATAAATAAATTCAACTAAAATTTGTGTAAAATAAACAAGTACAGATATGTTATCCTGTCAAACAATTGTTCGTGCATCATGAAAAAAAAAACACGTATAACTAGTATATTAGAATTCATTTATTATTGTTCCCTCATTACATACAGAGCTAACAAATCTGTGGCTAGTCGCATCTGAACTAAAACAATCCCGAAGTATCTCAAAAGACAACCGATAATTTCCTTTCGCTTTTTAAAGTTTGTTAAATATATTACTTTTAAGGGGTGAATTTTTATATAATATATAAATTACACACACCTTATTTATCACGATGTATGAGATAAATTAAATATTGATCACTTTTTGGTGATGTGGAAAGTGTTGCCTCATTATGAACATATTCTCCTAAGTTACAGGTTATCAGAAATTTTACTGTTTACCACTAGAATATGCGTCAGGAAAAAAAAATTATGCTAAAATGAAAGATACTTAATTAAAATGTAAATAATATTTAACATTAATTATTTTACGTAAAGTTATTAATCTAGAGAATGTATGTGTAAACGAATGAAGAATTATTTTATCTGTTGTGAACACCGTCTATCGCTTATTATGAGCAATTACGTCAAAAGTTAGAGCTGGTAGTTGTGTGCAGTTCTATGTTACATCTTATGGTCTCTAGGCAGTTCGCAACAACTGGTCTCAAACGTAAACTAAAATTATCGCTGTATCCCACTTTCACACGTTAACATCGCAGCGATCGCAAACCGTGTTTCTAAAAAGAACACCACCTAGTCGTTTTAGAACACAACGACATCGGCTTACATTACCGACTGTTTGCCGACAAGCTGGCTGGTGCGAATCGATTTGTGGACACCTCATTTCCATTATTAATGATCCAACGCTCCGCGCTTGAAATAAGAGAAAAAGTCGCTAAAGGGCATTCGGCAGCAGAGCGTGAGAGTACGTAAATGATTCATTGCGCCAGGAATGTGGTGGGTGCCGACACGAATACCTGCACAAAATCAATGTTGAGAAAATTTGCTGGCCTTTAATTCCACTCCAATTCTGTGATATAAATGAACGTAGCATTTACTCTGCCATTCAATATTGCTATAATATAAAATATTAATTTTCTGTTTGCCAAAAAATAATTAAACCATATATTGGTTAATTATTAAGNTTTCCATTATTAATGATCCAACGCTCCGCGCTTGAAATAAGAGAAAAAGTCGCTAAAGGGCATTCGGCAGCAGAGTGTGAGAGTACGTAAATGATTCATTGCGCCAGGAATGTGGTGGGTGCCGACACGAATACCTGCACAAAATCAATGTTGAGAAAATTTGCTGGCCTTTAATTCCACGCCAATTCTGTGATATAAATGAACGTAGCATTTACTCTGCCATTAAATATTGCTATAATATAAAATATTAATTTTCTGTTTGCCAAAAAATAATTAAACCATATATTGGTTAATTATTAAGNAATATTGCTATAATATAAAATATTAATTTTCTGTTTGCCAAAAAATAATTAAACCATATATTGGTTAATTATTAAGGGTTAAAAGATTATAATAAAATATATAGTACATAAAATAATTTATTTTAACTCTCGTTTACATTACTACATATAGACTATTCACAGTAAAGTGAACACTTTACACGGCCCTCCCAGCAAGCATAATAACAAAAAAAATATATATAATATTTTATTGTGGTCGCAGAAGTTAACTTTTGAGAGCTACGACATCCCTGTGTTTATTAGTCACATGGAAATTTTAATGTCAACAATTGGCAAAAGGATACTTGAGATGAAAGGAATTTTTAAGCATGGCCTTAAAATGTTCTCACGTTACCTTGAAAAGCCTATACCTGTTCGTTGACCGAAAACCAATAATAACTTTGATCGCAGTGGCTAAAGCTTTAGATAACCACGGCCACTTTATGAGTTTAAAAATCGGTCAGATCATATAGTGTGTTCTTAAATCTGCAGATCTTAGTAAGAAGAGCGTGTTTTCCACGATTTTCTGCAGAGTTCTCTAGGTCATGCAACATTATGGTCTGTCATTGTTACATGACATTATTATCTGACATCTGACAGCATGCGGGATCCTCCAACGAAAAATACTTGTAGACAATGGCCATGCAAATTATATACGGATGCTGAAAAGGAAATACAAGATAAATGCTTGAAACGCAAGCGGATATAATTGTGTAGCAAATTCCCTTTTCTTAATAATAAAAAAAAAAAAATACTGGAAGGAAACTAATATACCCTTCTAATTCTTTTCAACGCGTTTCATTGTCTTGAAAAGATAGAGGGAAATAAAGTCAGTTACATTGTGCGATTACACAAAGAACAATCATACGATAGAAAGAATTCCACCAGTAGCTAGAATAATTTAAGTGAAATGTCAGCTGTCAGAGCGAAACGGTAATAGTATATTTATTTACAAAAATATAATAATAACAAATGGCACGATTTAGGTTTTCTCGAAATGTTTTAACCCGTGTCTTCCACTTTGCATATAGTGGTAATGCGACATTATACAGGTCTGGTTTTCCTGTACACACATATGTTTTTGTGGTTAATTTCAGCAACCGGGTTACACGTTTTTATACTAGTTCTTGTTTTTACCTTTAAACGAATTGATAGGAAAATATTTGGTTTTATAATCTTTTGGTGGTATATTTTTACGAACGATATCTGTCAGTTTATTTGATCTGCATGTGCTTGTTTCGCTCTCCTTTAATTACAGTTGATATTTGCGAATGTCAAATGTGACATGTTGACGTCCTCGTGTAAAATGGCTTTATTATTTTTGTATCGTTGTATATATGTCGTATACTAAGATATGACAGACTAACTTCGAGTATAGTTTGAGTGGTCTGATGGTACCTATTACTTCGGATTCCAATNAAAAAAAGGGGGGGGGGGGGGGGGGGGGGGAGAAAGAAACTTTGCAAGTTGTAAAAGGCCACTTGAGATAGGGTTACAATTCGAATACAGCTAAGAGGGAGAGGAAGATTGAATAATATATAGAAGGAACAGTGACTAAGGAAGAGGAGGGCTGAGAAATGGTAATCATGTTAACAGCCGTCGGTGATTGCGGCGTAGCTGGCCCCTGAGCTACATGCTGTAATTATATGCTTCACATAAATCATATGATAGTATACAAAAAGGAAATTCTGAAATATTATTCCGCAGAATTAGATTCGCTCACCTACAAAGTCTCTCATTTAGTTTTGTTTATTTTAATACAGAACAAAAGGCAAGATTGACTAAGAACAGGGGCAATGACTGGAGGTAAGTTATTGTAGTTAAGTTTTTTTTATAGGTAATTTATTTCTTACTAGAGCTTTCAACTTTTCTTTTCTGGTTTCTTTTCCTCCATTTGAATATTCTCCTGGCGTTGCAAAGGCTGTTGGACGAAAAGTGAGCAAGGTTAGGGAAAGGAAAATTGGGTAGACGGGTGGTGTTTCATTATTCTTTAAAGTGTCATACACACTGTTCTTTATGATAAAATCCTCCATTCCTCTACATTTGAATTCGATTTGTATAAATTTAAAATCCAAGCGATTCCGGTATTTTTAGACAATTTTTTTTTCATCTTATTGCTAAACAACCTTAATATGTATTAAGTCATAAATAAAACATTAAGAAATTACAATAAAATTCTTATCAAAATAGCCTACTATAAAAAAATTAATTTTAATTATCTTACGCGTTTTCTCATAATATTTACAGAATATAGTATCCATTTACAAGATTCCGATCAAATTCATTTACTCCTAATAAGTTTGACCCAAATTTTGTATTTAAAAGAGCCATTATATTTTTACAACTTACTTTTTGTAAATATGAGTTAACATACACGAACTTAAATACGAAAGTCTCGAAAAATATGAACCATGTCAATGATTATGTACTTTGGGTTACCTAAAAATTTGTTTGGAATATAATTTTATTGTTTGTACCACCTATTTAATCGTGATAAACTTTTCTTCAACAAGAGCAGGATTGTATATGAATTATGTCATAAGGAGAACCTGGAAACGCATAGTACCAAAAACATGTTAAACATGCTTAATTTTTACGGTTACCGTACGCAAATAGAAAAAATTGTTAATGTTCGCCACGGTTTCACAATTAAAGATTTAAGCATTATTTTTAAACGAACATAATGAAATTTGATGATTGAGCGTTTTTCGATATTTAAACAAGTAAGGTAAATTTAGCTTAATTTTTAGACTTATTTTAAGGACCTAATTTATTTTAATTCAAGATATTTATATTAACTAATATTGATTTATAAGTAAATCACTCTTTTCTCTGGGGCGTTAAATGTTTTCAGTCAAATCNTTTTTCATCTTATTGCTAAACAACCTTAATATGTATTAAGTCATAAATAAAACATTAAGAAATTACAATAAAATTCTTATCAAAATAGCCTACTATAAAAAAATTAATTTTAATTATCTTACGCGTTTTCTCATAATATTTACAGAATATAGTATCCATTTACAAGATTCCGATCAAATTCATTTACTCCTAATAAGTTTGACCCAAATTTTGTATTTAAAAGAGCCATTATATTTTTACAACTTACTTTTTGTAAATATGAGTTAACATACACGAACTTAAATACGAAAGTCTCGAAAAATATGAACCATGTCAATGATTATGTACTTTGGGTTACCTAAAAATTTGTTTGGAATATAATTTTATTGTTTGTACCACCTATTTAATCGTGATAAACTTTTCTTCAACAAGAGCAGGATTGTATATGAATTATGTCATAAGGAGAACCTGGAAACGCATAGTACCAAAAACATGTTAAACATGCTTAATTTTTACGGTTACCGTACGCAAATAGAAAAAATTGTTAATGTTCGCCACGGTTTCACAATTAAAGATTTAAGCATTATTTTTAAACGAACATAATGAAATTTGATGATTGAGCGTTTTTCGATATTTAAACAAGTAAGGTAAATTTAGCTTAATTTTTAGACTTATTTTAAGGACCTAATTTATTTTAATTCAAGANTTTAGCTTAATTTTTAGACTTATTTTAAGGACCTAATTTATTTTAATTCAAGATATTTATATTAACTAATATTGATTTATAAGTAAATCACTCTTTTCTCTGGGGCGTTAAATGTTTTCAGTCAAATCACTGAGCAAAATATATAGGGCATAGTAAGTAGTCTCTGCAGTTGTTAAAAAGTGACTACTTTCTTTATAGTCAGAAATTTTCTGATTTTGAAATTATTGCGGGGAATAAATCTGTAAACTTTAGTACATATTAGGTATACTATCTAAAAAGTTACATACATTAATTCGTATCGTATTGATTTCATTTGTAGACATTTTCCATTTCATTACGAAATTATTTCTTACATCACATATGATTACATAAGAATAAAAAATTAAGCGTATATTTCTAAACCTTGACGAGTCACACGCCTACGAGGGACAGAAGAAATGTGTGGAATTTTTGACTGAATCGGCTTAACCATTAAAAAGACACCGACGCAACAAGTAATTCTTTTGCAAGAAATATCTTCCTTTTTTTAAATACGGAAAATAATGCGACTACTTAGAGACATTACTTATTTACCTAAGAATTAATATATTCAATAATTAAGTTCCTCCACTATATTTGTCTCGAAAAAAAATATTTAGAGGTTTTGTCACTAGTACGTTGTCGATTACATGTATAACTTGTGCTTTGCATTATGCAGTTACGTAGTTAATTACTTTTTTAAAGCCGACTATATTTCATCTTATTAAAACCATTATCAAATACTGTAGTTTAACACTAAAATTCATCTATATAAATAAATGCGAAAGTGTGTTTTGATGTTTGTTTGTCCGTCTTTCACGTCGCAACGGAGCAACAGATCAGCGTAATTTTTTGCGTAGAGATAGTTGGAGGACCGGGAAGTGACAAAGGCTACTTTTTACACCGAGAAAATATCTTATTTAAATTTCTTATTAAAATTCTTATTCGAAAATGAAAAAGTACACAAACAGAATAACAATACAACGTTAACAATGTAACGTCGCAACCAAGCAACAGATCGTCATAATTTCTTGCACAGAAATAGTTGGAGGGCTGAAAGGTGATATTGGCCACGTTTTATATCGAGAAAATATCTCGAAAAAATTTACAAACGATAATTGTGACTCCAGTAGGAAAAACGTTTGCCGCCAGCGCGCTCTCTTGCAATATCCTGTTCAAATCATCAAAGATGGAACAATATCATGTAGTAAATAATTGTGTAGAATAAAAATATCTAAAAAAAAAAAAAATCCGCGGCAGCATATATCAATCAATAACAGAGAAATACTGATAAGTGTTTTTACCATTTAATTCACCGAGACGTTGAGTTTTATAAAATGTATAGAGTAGAGAAGATTAACACTAAGTAAAATTCAACTTTATTAAAAAAAAAAAAAAAAAAAAACAGAAACAATAATTTTGTAGTCCACGCGAGTGGAGCCGCGGGCCCAGCTAGTTAAATTAAATAAACTAGAAAATATATTTAACAATTTACATTTAAAAAATGGCAGCATCGTATTAGTATAAATCGATGAGTTAAAATAATCCATTATTTCATTGCAGATTATTATATATAATACACTCACGTTTGTAACTTCGATTTGTAACTTAATTTTATAGTTATCAAATGGAGGGTAACCTATAGAATTTAAGTTTAATCTTTAAATTTAAATTATAAATATGTTTTTGCCAATTCACTACTGCAATGTGTATAATCGAAATTTAATATGTAAATGTGTGTTGTGTTGTAAATATAATTTTTGTAATCAATACAAAAATAAAATTTATGTAAATTTTTTATTGGGTTTTTTTAAAATTAAATGAGTTTTATTATTAAACTAGTTGATAAAGGTTTTAATAAGATGACAAATAGTCCGCAGCAAAACAGATATATACTACTAAGTTACGCAATGACATTTTTTGAGTGCACGGTAAACATTTTCTCCGTTATTGCAAACAATTATTTGGAAACCATTTGCCCGTTATTATTTATGCAACACGACAAGTAAATTACAGCAAATTTTACAGCACGTTACTGTGGAACGTGTGAAACTAGTGTGCTTTTACATGTCGCTGGTCTGCATCGCTGTCCTTGACCCGTCCGGTGCGGGCGAATGAGTGTGCGAAGGCCACGCCGTAATGTGAGGAACAATGGGCGACGTTTATAAAGGCCAGCGTGCCGCTGCGATAATCCCACACATCTCGCGTGCTCCTGATTTCAGGCGGGGAGAACTTCAAAGTTTACGTAAGGAACGTTCCGGTTCAATGCCCCAGTTCCTCTCAGCGTGATTCTGTGGCGCGGGGAACCTTCCAGATCAGGGCGGCTGATACCATTCAAGCGCGACGGGCCTCCCGAGCCGACGGTCGTGGAGAGTGGAGATTTCGGCTGATTGTGCGACCTTGAGCGACGAGCGTGCGAAGATGACGAACCGGCAGAGCGTCGAACTGCAAGCGTCGGTGCAGTGCCGACGAAGAGCATTTCATCGCCAGTGTCTTCAAACAATACAGATGTCGCAATGTTGCAGCAAACTCCGTACAAATCAGTAAATTCAGACGACGTGATATTCCTTCGGCAGCACCCAAAGTGTTAAGCTTTGGTTGTAAGAGGCGAAGGAATATCCTGAAAGTATAAGTACAACTTTAGCAGGGCTGCAAAAAGGTTGGATGTAACTGTGAATGTTATATATAAAGTGTGCGCACGGGTACAGGCCGGTGAGCTTCGACGGGCCACTAGAAATGCTACAGAACTGGATGTGTGAGTGTAAGACATCTCATTTGATAGCAACAAACCAACTCAATATGTGTTAATAATGAGTGTGAATAAAGTAACTTTAATCAATGTAGAGGCATTGAGAAGGACTTTAATTAGAATTGAGATAGACATTAAATTTTGCTCTCACTGGGAAAAAATAAGAGTAATAAGCGAATATCGAAATTTTAATGTTGTAAATAATAGCTGTGAAAATAAATTAAAATTTAGTTCTTTTATTTTATTTGGTCCTTCAACCCTCACGAACTGGGCTACGCTCTTCAGGCGTCTTGAAAAAATATTATATACGGGGACAAACGTAAGCAGTTTCAAATGTTTCATAAATCAATGTGTTATAAATAAACGATTCTTAACTTGTAATGTGACAAGAAAAATTGTGACGAATGGTTTTCAAATAACTGTTTATAAAACGTACAAAATTTGTTAACTTTAACGACGTGCCAGTATTATACGACTGCGATTTTCGTCGTGGACAAATTACCTCAGATGCCAGATACATTTGTGTAACGAAATTATAACTGAACTTAGAGAGGATTTACGGCGTTGCCCACGTGAAGGCATGTTGCACGTGTTGGGCACGGAAATGAGAGAGCGCTATGAGCGACAATGGCATGATCATGAAAAGCTTCATCACCTCTATTGACAAGGCCATGTACTTAAAAGGATAACTCTGGATACTAGTGTAAGATACTGTTCCCCATAGTAAACAACGCATAAATTATTTTCAACCCTACTGTAATGGCGATGAAAAAAAAAACCGAATATTTGTAATTGTGTAAACTGTGTGTAGGATTAATTATACGTCCATCGCGTAACATGTATTAATATTAAAATAAAAAATGCAATTTTAATGGAATAACGTGTACATAAAATGTTTATTTATTCTTGTCACAAATTTTTTTGTAGCAGTCTAGTGTTGGGAGACTAACGAAGCGTAATTCTTATTACTGTAGGAGTTTTCACTTTGCTGCTAATATGAATAACCTATTTGATAATAACTAACATTTACAAAAATACAGTCTCTTAATTGACTTATGACACTGGCACACAGCTGTTTTATGAAATAACTCAGTCGATAAGGGTGTAGGCTTTCCAACCTATGAGAATATACACGTATCATTCTGTCATTCTAAGATCGCGGGCAAGGTACGAAACGGGCGTGCGTTTTGACAGTCGTTCAAAGTGTAATCACGTTGTTATAAAAATTATGTAAAATTACGGAAGAAAAAAATGACGTTTTACGGAAAATCACAGTGAAGAAATTTCACGTAACTCTCTGGGAATACACGAAAGTTATCAACTTTTTGTGTTTTTTATATTTTTAGTAGTTATTAAGTGGTGTTTCGATACTGTATTATTATTGTGTGAGTGTTCAGCTGTGGGGGATAAAATAGAGAAATAATTTTTGTTTTCGAGCAGAATTCGAACAATAACAACAATTATTTTAATCGAGAGTTATATAGTCACTTATCGAACTTACACAAGGGTTATCGTGAAAAACTATTTAATAGTTATATTTAAGTGAAAGGCATGTTCTTGCCAGCTTCCTGTATTATTGAATTTTCTGGGAAGTTAATGTCTGCTGTTGCAAGCCGATGTCCTCCCAAATTTAAGTGTTTTAAGGAAAGTGCGAATATTGAGATTACTTCAGGATAGAACGTTTCAGGCCATAGTAATTCGCGTGGCCTCGGCATTCTTCGCCGCCCCCTCCCCCCACACCCGACATCCAAAATTACCGTAAATACGGAAATGTTCCGTATTTTATAACTTTATCGATTAGTTCGGTTTTTACTACGAGCCGCGTTACTGTAAATTAACTGAAAATTATAACAATAATAATACTATTAGGGGTAAGATACAGCTTCCCAGTCGTTGGCTAGATCTGCTGCAGTGCACCGGTTAGTGCATGAGTTATTTTTAAGACGCTGTTTCTAACCATTTTATATCACTTCGTCATAATTTATGTAAACTTTACGTTGCCATGGGCACGGTCACTTTATTCATGCGCAAGTAAATCGAAACTGTGCAATTTTTGCGAACGTAAATACTTTACCTTTGTGACTGTTATTATTGCGTGTACAAAACTAGCAGAAAAAAATAATAAATAAAATACCCGCAATTTAAAAAGTGGCACTGTTAGTACAACGTTAGCACAAGGAACTACTTTCCCTGTCTCGCTGCCAACTTAACTGGCAGCATGTCACTAAGAGCGGGCGTACACGTACCGATGAAATCGGTGCCGGCTCTGACACCAATACCTGTGTTCTCGCCGACATCGGAGGGAACTGCTGTGCACACACCGACAATATCGGTGTTGGGGATTGCAAGGTGATCAGTTTCTCGACTAATTCGGGGAAATTATTATGAAATAGGAGGTTTCATTTGCTGTGTTTGCTTCGTCTCAAGATTAGTCGTCAAAAACAGAGCGGAAGAGAATATTGAGAGAATCCTATGGTGGACGCAAAATTTATATGAGGCACTCACTATACCCCACATGGGAAACTACGAGTGGAGGAGAGAACATTCTTTAACTATACTTTAGAATGAGTATTTCTGCATTCGACTAGAATGCGCACTGAAAATGAATTACAAACAGTAGAAATTGAAGACAAGCCACCACAATCCTTTCACACGATGAACGGAACTCTCTAGGAACACACGACGGTAACAATGCCAGCAAGACGACAAAGCATCTGCTCTGTGACGTGTTGGCAGCCGTCCTAACAATTGTGTCGTGTCAGTCCGGTGTACGGCCTGGCTATTATATCGATGGCAGCGGAGTGGATATATTTGAGCGGCTCTTGACGTCGAGGTATTGAGAGCCGAGGAGGGCGAAACAGGGCGAGAATGAAGTAGTGAGGGAATGCTAGTGCAGGGAAGACGGGAAATCCCAGAGTAAACTCGCTGATCAGCGGCACCGTTTGCACGATCCTCACGTGCGAAAATCCGGGAGTTGCCCGGCCGGGAATCGAACCGGGTTCGCCTACAACACCACGGGCCCAGATTGCATGTAATTCTGGTACTCCCGATGTTTGTGTCGGCGCCGACAGCGATTATATCGGTACGTGTTTACCCGCCCTTAGTGTGTATGTTGAAATATACACTAAGTAGCAAGGGTGTTGTTCTTCAGAGGTTGGGGGCCACGGTAGCCGAGTGGTTAGCCTGCTCGCCTACCACCAAGGCGATCCGGCCTGGCCAGGTCACTCCAGATTTTCGTATGCCAGACGATGCCGTTGGTCGGAGGGTTTTCTCGGAGATCTCCCGTTTCCCCCACCCTTACATTCCGACGCTGCCCCATACTCACATCGATTCACCCTCATTGGCTCACAAGACGTCGATATTAATATACGCATAAATCTCGTCACTCACTCACTCACTCACTAGCGAGGTTGATTTCCAAGGGTGTTCAGTTAACTTCGAACAAACTGTACAAGCATCCCCATCTTCGTAAAGTGTCTCCGTCTTTACTCCGCTCCAGTCCTCTCGCTATTTCAGCATACACTCCTCTGCTAAGTTCTGCCATCTTTCTTGGTGTCCCCTGCGGCTGTTTGCTCGCACACGCACTTCACGCATCCTTCTGGTTGACTTCCCTCCTCCCATTCTCTTCCAATTGCCATTCCATCTCAGCCTTGTTGTCTCTCTCCTGTTCTCTTAACTTTTCTTATAGTCTTCTATAGAGCAAACACAATTTTTTATTCTAGATTCTGAGAATATTTTGTGGGTTGGTAATACGATATCGATGAAACTCGACACACTATAGTATTTGGTTGGTGATCTGACGAGGTAGTGTACGTGTGTGTGTGCTCGTGTTTTGTAGATGTGTTAGTGTTTTGTAGATGTGTTAGTGTTTTGTAGATGTGTTAGTGTTTTGTAGATATTCATGTGTGCTCCTGTTTTATAGTTGTATGTTTAAATTTGAATCATTTAATATGAATGTCCTGAATTGTGTGGGTATAAAACAGCGAAAATATATGTTATTCTTTAAAGATTTACTTGCTGAATCACTTGTAAGAATTATCATAGTTGGTTCATTGTCCAGTGATATTTTATGGACTTATACAGTAAATTTTAAGTACAATTTTGTACTTTTAAGTGTAACATGTGGATCTATATTGTAAAATGTGTTTAAGTGGAAGAGAAGGCACATTGCCTTAACTTCGCCACAGTATTAGTAAAATCGTTATCTAATCTAATTTAAAATACAAAATAATTTTAAAAGTAACATCAATGATGCTTTTTTTTTTGGGTAAATATGAAAATTTTAACTTAAAATATTAATTCGTGCAATTAAAAAAAATGCTTTTGAACAGAAAGTTTGCTTTCAGGTATAGTGTTCATGAAGTCTCAAGAGTGGCATTCAGTAATATTTCTTTGAAATCTGACTCGTGATTCATCTGTCGTGTTTAACTTATTTATAATTAAAATTTTATCTCGAAAGTTAACATTGAAATACGGATGAACCGCGTAACAACTGGGCATGGTCATTAATACAAAAACATCAAATTCACGGACACGTAAGCAGGTATGAATTATATGAAAATAACACACAGTTCTAAGACAAAAAAAAGTAATGAATAACTTTCACGAAAGGAAGAGCTGATGCTGAAATCTAGCCATCCAGCTTAATGATCAGGGAAGGTTAATGCCACAGGTAGACAATTCAAATCTCGAAGAGATCACATAAGCCATACACTGTAATAACGCACGTTATAAATGCCTGAGCTTAAAAAATAACATAATAATTATATTAATTGAGAGAAGACCTCCAACGTGAGCTGTTAAATTTTTGCGTAATGTTTGTTCTGTTTGTACGAAGGAAAATATAAAATAAGATCATGACATTAAAATTAATTGTGCATAAATTACGAAACTGAAGAATTATAGTTTTCTGCTGATGACGTTATGTATAATGTCTGCATATGTATCTGTATTTGAGAGAGATTTATAAGATTTTTTTTTTGCTATCCACTGGCGTTGTCAGCGCCCAGCGGTATGAAGATCTACAATGCTACAGTTTTGTGGTCAAAGACATCCATCACGGCTTGAACGTGACGGGTCGCTTCTTCCAAGCACTCCATCTTACGCGAGCATTTGAATTCTTCCACTCGACTTGTGGACAGGAAACAAATTGCTCCGTGAACCCGCAGATATTTCGGCCACCAACTTTTCGCCTCGCCAGAGTTTCCCCGCTCGGCGTGAGTTTGAAAGAACTTGAGCATATAGCGATGCTAGCATTCATCATTTCCGATAACTATAGTCATAATTTTCATTCAATCGTATGTCACCGTAAGACACTACTGAACTACAGTTTATTCCCGTCTTCTTTGTATTTTTTTAAATCGAACCTTNAATCGTATGTCACCGTAAGACACTACTGAACTACAGTTTATTCCCGTCTTCTTTGTATTTTTTTAAATCGAACCTTTGAAATAATGACACGTTAAGCTGTTTCCTAAATACGCCCTGCATCACAAGTGTTTTATACTTCTGGCGATTATAAGTATTTTTTTCTATTTAAATCAAACTTTCACTTATGTTTTACTTATAACTTATATTTCATTTGTAATAAATATGAATAAAACAGAGAAAAAGGAAATGGGTGCGTTGGTAATGCCTAGTAATAAATAGTTCTTACGCAAAATATGATGATTCTGAGTGCTCAAGAATGCGGTACGTTATANTTGGTAATGCCTAGTAATAAATAGTTCTTACGCAAAATATGATGATTCTGAGTGCTCAAGAATGCGGTACGTTATAGCTCTGGTGAATTTTTCTAGACTAGGTTAAGCATTTTTGCATTAGGTGGAGGGATATCCTGGAAGTAGGACTTAAGCAGGGCTTCAGAAAAATTGTAAGTAACTGTGAATGGACTATTTTACAAGTATATTTTCTGTTAAGGGGGCCTGCATACCTACGCTGACGCTAGGAATGCTCAGAAGTTAATGTTATATTTGCAAAAAAGAGATATTTGATGTTATTAATTAGCCTTTTGCCAACACAGGTATTATAAGGAATGTAGGCAGAGTCATACAGATGCTCAGAGTTTTTGAGGTTTAGGGTTTTGTACTTCGAACTCAGTATACGTGAGATAAAAACGTTCTAGAGCCACAAGTTACTGCAAACTTATTGTAATTGTATATATATATATATATATATATATATATAATTTTAATGTACCTGCTTTTATTCTGGGTCACTAATATGCTAGCAGCTTAGTACTGTACTAATATAGAATAACATCTCAATTGTTAGGCCTATACAAATTCCTGACACACTCCGGATTTGAACCCACAAACCCACGATCTGAAGACGCCGTTGATGTCGCTTACTAAAAAATGCACAGACATACACGACTCATCCGGAATTAAAACCTGGAACCTCGTGAGTGATTGAAGAGATTTGGGAGGCTCTTAACTTCGAGGTCTTGAGAGACGATGAGGGTGCAGTGAGGTGAGTATGGAGTAGCACCGGAATGAAAGGGTGAGGGAAACGGGAGATCCCGGAGAAAATCCATCGACCAGTGGCATCGTCCTACACGATTCCCACATGCGAAAGTCCGGGAGCGACCCCGCCGGGAATCGAACCCGGATCGCCTTGGTGAGAAGCGAGCAAGCTAACCTCTCGGTCACCGCGGCCCCCAACCTCTGAAAAACGCTCTTCCTACTCTCTGTGTATATTTCAACATACGCACTAAGGGCGAGTGAACACGTACGAATATAATCGCTGTCGGCGCCGACACATATATTTGAAGTACCAGAATTACATGCAGTCTGGACCCGCGGTGTAGTGCTTATAGAATTATGTGGGTATTTACCTGAATCAGTCGAGCGGTCTTATTAAGGAGACTTGGGACCAATTATGTTGGAGCCACGGTGGCTGAGCGGTTAGACTGTTCGCCTCCCACCAAGGTGAACCGGGTTCAATCTCCGACCGGTTAACTCCGAATTTTCGCTAGTGGGAATCGTGCCGCACGACGTCGCTGGTAGGCGTTTTTTTTTCGGGCATCTTCAGTTTCCCACACCATTTCATTCCGGAGCCGCTCCATCCTCACCTCACTCCATTCTCGTCGGCTCTCAAGACCTTGTTGTTACGAGTCGCCCGAATATCTTCACTCTCCCACTTGCCAATTACGTTGCGTAGTAGGCGGCAGTGGGGAAGACTGCGGTCTGCCGCGACGACAGCAGTTGGAGCTAACGTGATTTGTTGTGATAGTGATTTGTGGTGCTTCTTCCTGCGTCCCTCCTGTCTTCGCTCGCCGTCTGGGCCGCCCCGCTCGTTATCGTGCCGTCGTGTACGGCTGGTGCCCGGATGGCTATTGTTCCGGTACGTCAGCGCAGAGCTTGTATAGTCCACTCACGGTTACTTCCAACTTTTCTGAAGCCCTTCAATAGTTCTACTTCCAGGAAATTCCTCCGCCTGTTGCAAATAAAGCTTTTAACCAAGTATAGTAAATTACACCAAAGGGACTGCGCACCGCATTCGTGCGCACTCAGTGTAATAATATTTTACACGAGAATTTTTTATTACTAGGCATTACCAACACACTTTTTTTCTCCAGGTTTTTATTCATATTAATTGTATAATGAAATATTATAAATTATTCATAAAGTATAAGTAGGATTTCAATTGAACTAAACATAATGTGATTTTACGTTAACAGAAGCATAAAAGGC
The DNA here is from genome assembly GCA_002778355.1 of Clitarchus hookeri. Taxonomy (NCBI): domain Eukaryota; kingdom Metazoa; phylum Arthropoda; class Insecta; order Phasmatodea; family Phasmatidae; genus Clitarchus; species Clitarchus hookeri. The sequence continues at coordinate 21,088 of NQII01006771.1, forward strand.
TTTAATAAATAACGTATTAAGAAAATAACCAAAAACGTCATATATGGGGTGATTTTTCGAAGGCTAGAGTAAAAAAGTGTGAAGAAACAGCGAATTGAGTATATACGACCTTTGCTTTGTGGAAGAGGCACATAGTAAGAGCGTTGAATAAGGGCTGTTCACGGTAAAGTAAGCATTTTTGAAATCAACATTTGAAAATTAATATCACTGCCCATAAATTGCTACAGGACGCACTGAGATACAGGCTCCAAGTTAGGCTAAGTTGACAGCGAGCTAAAAATTTTGACGATGAATTGGAGTTGAGTTGAGAGATTTGGGCAGCTCTTAACAACGAGGTCTTGAGAGCCGATGAGGGCAAAACGAGGTGAGAATGGAGCAGCGCTGGAATGCAAGGAGAGATAAACGGGAGATCCCCGAGAAAACCCGCCAAGCGGCGGCATCGTTCGGCACGATTCCCCCTTGTGAAAATCCGGGAGTGACCCGGCCGTGGATTGAAACCGGCACGCCTTGGTGGGAGGCGAGTGGTCTAACCACTCAACCACCGCAGCTCTACTTTGAATTCGAGGGTAATGTTTAAATTTGTGGCCACTGAAGTACACTAAGATATAAAATATAGTTGTAGAAAACCAATTTCCTGTATTCATTATCCATCTAGAATGTTAAAGTAGGAACATCAATATATATAGTTGTTGGCACGGTCTAAATATTGTTAACGTAGATGCATATAGCAATAGAAGAGTATGGTGTTGTATTTTCTGAGATAGAAACTGTAGCTATGAATATTGTTCTTAAAGCAGAACATTCTGATCCTCCTTCAGAACAAATACTACCTTCAACAGAACCAAGCACTTAAGTAAAGTTTGTGTTGTTCCCGCAACAAACACAAATTTGATAAACTAACAGAACATTCTTATCGGTAGAGAAAATTGGTAGCTGCTACCAAGAAACCAGATCACAGGATTTTCGTGTTGTCACTTCTCTGCTTATTTTTTTCAGTGTACTTGTTTCTTATTTTATGCACATAAGAGTACGAATTGGCGTAATATTATAACATTTACTTTCTTAAAAAATTCCACGATTTCAAATGTACGTCGCATGAATAACGCGAGACGGCCCATGGCAAAGTTAGTTTCTCATGTAGTGGAAGGATGTAAGAGGTGAATAGAAGCAGATCCTAAACAGTGGTTTCCCAAAGTGCCCAATTAACCGTGAACATCCCGTATACAGAATATTCCTCACGGCTTCCTTTCCCGCGCCGCCGTCATGCAACGAGGCAAGTCAGTTGTGTTACACGTCGCCCCTCCTGTTTATTAGAGACCCAAACACGGGCGCCACTACAAGGTACCAGATACTAGGGGACAAGAGAAAAAGCGACGATCAGTGTTAAGTTATTTGGCTCTCTAGTGGCGAACGCTGAAAACTTGTGTTACCGGTGTGCCCTAGTAGACCAGTGCTGAGAGTCTGTAGTTGTGATACGGGGAGGGGTAGTTGGGTTGGGGGTATGATTAGTTGTTGATGGGCCGAGAGGTGTGGTGAGTAGCCGACAAATTGGTTGACTTCACAGCTTTGGTAGGAGGAAGTGGGCTCCGCCGTCTTTACAAGAATCTAACTGTTAACCACCTACACAACGCTAAAAAAAAAAATTTTTTCCCCAAATTTTAATTTTTTCTTTTTTAAATACGTATGTAAATTTTTTTAAAAATATTTTTTAGAATTTATTTCTTTTTTTTTTCTTCTTCTTGATTTCCAAGTTTAAGGCTACCCGGTATAAAGTCAAGGCAACGCAAATCCAACAAGGTGGTCGGGGTTCATAATGTAAACAATAATGGCTGACGAAATCCATTATGTAAACAAAACATGGCGGTCGGGTTCATCGATGTCAACATGACATCGATGGCATGGCAACACCGTGGGTCAAGTTGGCTTTCCTAACTCGGGGCGGGAAATTCACCGTAGCCAAGCTTGACCACGTCACCTGTCTACCACACTCACCCACCGTGCTCGACACTGAAAGACGATCAAATGCTAGTCTACATGTATACTTTAGAATATGTGATAAAAAATGGCAGTCTACATGTATGCTTTAGGAGACTTGATGGCCGCTGTCGCTACAGATCCACTGGGACTGACTCGGAGCCTTGAGCCCACCTTGCTGTTTTGATGATGGTTTGGCTCTCATATAGAATAACCTCGAATCCGCCTTGCTGTTTTAAGGACTTGGGAGGAAAATAAAATAAGTAAAAATAATTAGAATTTAAAATGTTTACCTTTGTTTGGAAAAGTTGTGGGAATAAAGGCGATTTCGGGGTGAAATATATAATTCCTGAAATTATTTTGGGGTAGAAACGGGAAATTTTAACGGTCGTGACACAGTCCAAGATGGTGGTCGGGTGACGTTACAACAGGCAGAGCGGTTGCGGCACCAATGCGTGATGCCGTTGTCCCCTGAGGAACATTTTCCTTTTGCTCACGTGTTATGTTCGAAATTCGTTACCAATAAAATGTATCTGTTAGAAGCAGATGTAACTTTTCTACCCGTTTCAGCCCACCATAGTTAATCATGACCATACTTTAGGTATACATCCTTACATTTTACGATGGGAATTTCAAATGCTACAACATATGAACATCTTGTGCATTGCCCTCTGTTCGGATACACTGCAAAGCGAAGGTAGGATAAACTTCGGAAACCGATATATGCCAGCGAAATCAATGGGAAAATTACCGAAAAACTTATTAAAAAATTTCTTCTATGCAAAAATAAAAACAACATTTTGTTACCATTATCTGGTTAATAAACGTTCAAATATTCATTAAACGCGGATTATTGAGCTAAATGAAACAATATCCTCTAAATCATTAAGTGAAATGATCGTGACCGGAACTGTAGGAGTACAGTTGTAGACAAATGTACATATGACAACATATGTTACATACTGATCTAATAAATGTCCTCACATGGCATCTGTGTTTGTTTCCAGTTAAAATACCGTCTTCCTGGGCAGCTTCATAGCAAGTGCGTCAGTACCGTTGGATAGGCGTTGTGTATACCGGAATTAGTACAGTTATCTCGTAAATTTTATGTATTCTGGTAGATGACTGTCTTCTGGATTCAAATACGTATAAACGAATTGACAAATCGCGCGAACAGAAATTGCATATGTACGATTTGTACACGATGGGACGAATGAATTCAACCGACAAACATCGTGAGATATTTCTTTATACGAAATCAAGTGGTAAATATAAGGGACACTTTTAATCTAAACTGAATATGAAGAGAGATATAAACACTCGAAAATATAGTTTTCAAACTGTATATTTGCAAAACACCGGAAATGAAGTGGAATTAGAATACAATTACCCGAACATTGTTTTATATAATGGGGTAATTCAACTTGAGAGCAAACTCTCATTAATTACTCCCACCGTAATGAAGATAATAAAGGTGTCCACCTTCATAGCAGACAAATTTCTTTACCGTCAGGATTTATGAACGTTTGTTGCTGGTTTATGTTGCAGTATGACCTAATTAAACCACTGACTGTCCAGGACTCGCCGTTTCCGTGTAAAACTAACACAAAACTTTCGGCGGCAACGATACACATTCAGGCGTGTATGCTTTACCGATGCTCCTTGCAGGGAATCACATGCCGACTGTCACCAGGAACAAACAGGCAGGCTTCAGTACTGTAAGCTTATTAATGCGTGGTACATGTTGTCTACAGTAAGTGTTATAAATGCCATCCATCATTGTTTATCTACATTAGGCACATGGGCAGAGCAGCATGACGTAGGCGCATTACAGTAGTATTGCCTATGTGCCAAGCACCGTTTCGTTGAAGCCGAATATTTGTGTGTTTTACACAAAAAAGTCGGACCTGGGCAACAGCAGCAACAAGGGAATTTTTTTTAATTAGGTCATACTGTTCAATAAAAATGCATCAAACGATCATAATTCCTGACGGTAAAAATGTTATATGCAATCAAATAGTGGCCACCTCTATTGTTTACGTTACGGTTTTTAGTATCAATGAGAGTTTTCTCTTAAGGTAAACATACGGATAACGTAAAACAATGCTGAAAGGTTACTAACTAAATTTCACATTGTTATGAATATTTTCCAAAAATTCAGTTTAAAATATCGATTTTCAGTGACACACATCTCGCTTAAATTTCAGTTGCAGTAAACATTTTCCCATATACTTCCCAATGCGTTTGTACGAGGAATCACCAAACGAAGTTTGTTGGTCGGATTCAGCCTCATCTTGAATAACAGTGTTATGGGTTTGAAATAGCGTAGACCAACATCTAACTAATCTTCTTTTGCACGTAATTACATTCCTAATTGCTGTTTATGCATTTATAAATTTAGGTTTGTGGTATAATTTCCTTTAAAACTTTCGACTAGTCTTTACAGCAAGAAAAAATTTTTTTGTCTGATTTCTGAATAAATAATACGCCTATTTAATATATTATAAATCGTAGATTCTCTTTCTAGTGGCATCCAATTCTTTTTGGTTTGAATATTTAATATCGATGCCAATGGTGATAACAGCTGTAAGTAAAGTGAAGATATAATATATTTATTACATTTCAAGATATACTGAATACGTTTTTATCGCTCATTGTATGTATAAAACTTGATTACTTATGGAAATATTCAGGGATGTTAAGATGAAGAAAATAAATAAGAACTACTAAAAAGTAATATTTACACGTGTTTCACGTAGGGCTTAAGTAAACGTATCCGTTTAAATTGCTTTGGCAGTGACATAATATGGAATTCGTTACAAATGAATAATGTGAAATGTGTCGCGTGCATTCAGTCATAATCTGACGCCTACAGAGTCTATAACGTAAACCGCAAATTATCTCTTTTAACTGATGAATCTGTATTCTACATCGTACGAAAAGTGTGGAATGCATTGCGTCGCGAAAAATAAACGCCGGGTTGCAGGTGATCTTAGGGTGGGATAGAACTCGTCTAGTAGGTATATCCAAAATGTATTATGTATCAGGAATATGGCGTTAAAAAGCAACGACAAAATGCATCTGGCGTGAGCACAGAATACCAGAGAGGACCAGCTGGCCATCTGGAAGGTTCGCCGGGATCTCTGATCGATAGAGAGTCGAGCCTGGAATACAATGTTTTTTTTTTTTGCCCACGTATTGACTACGGGGCCACAAAAATCTTATCATTATTGTATCACTAACGTAGGGGCAGTGGCTTCATCTAATTTGGACGCGCGACCGTGGTGTTCCATTCAACAATCTACCTCATGCATCATCTTCCTTTACAACATATTCCCTCTCTTTTTATATACAGGATGATTCTAAAATCATGGGACAAACATTGAGGGGTGGTAGAGCTCACTAAAACAAACAATTATTGTATAGGAATATATGGGTGGGAGTGACGCGTTGAGGCACAAACACAAAAACATAACAGATTAACGGAAACATAAAATGTTAATTAGCAGCATACTTAATGAGTGATTCCGTACCGACAATGTTAAAATGCTGGAAATGCATCCACCAACAGTCACGCATGCTTGGCGACCTCTACATATGGCGTGATTGGCTGACAATGGTGGCGTGCGTGAAATACCCGGCGTATTTGAATCTATTCGCCAATCACTCCACCGACGCTACCAAGCTTGCATTACTGTCGGTGGTAGCAATTTTGAGCAATTATTATAAACATTGCTGTAAAAAGGCATTTAGCGGCGACGTTGTAAATAAACAATGTGTTGCATTTCAAGTGTTATTTTTGCGTTTGTGCCTCAACGCGTCACTCCCGCCCATATATTCCTATACAATAATTGTTTGTTTTAGTGAGCTCTACTACCCCTCAATGTTTGTCCCATGATTTTATAATCACTCTGTATACAAGTAAGTAAGTGTATACGCATAACGAAGGCGTATTTAATATAATATAAATAGCTATGCTCTATTTACGCTAGAGCTGATATACAACTCGCAAAGAAAATCTTGAAATTTAATAAACTTTCGACAGATGAAAATTTGTTAAGGCAGGAAGTAAACATTTTCGCTGGATGTAAACAAAATATTTTAACGGAATATCAAACATATCTCAAAAAGGAATAACATGATGTTCAATAATTATTGACCCAAGAAGATTGTTGTTTTCCCTAATTGGATGATATTTTTAAATTATTTTTAGAAATGGCTATTATGAATTCATATCAACAAACATACAATATCTTAATATAACCAAATATGTTACATATGGAACTAACACGAAAACATTGGAAGAATATATTCTAATAACTGGTGCTTTATATGTATATATATATATGCATATAGATTATATGAACCGTGAAATGTCTAAAGTATGTTATCGAGCAGAATTGTATGTACAACAAAGAGAAAATACACAATATACTTTCTGCAAAACAAGTCGGTAAACACACATCTGGCTAAATTAGTACGTGTCCGTCTTTTTAAGAGATATTTTACGTCAGGACGGATTTTTCGTGGTAATCATAAATATCTGGCCTCTTTGACCTAATAAATTATAAAATTATCTNTTTTACGTCAGGACGGATTTTTCGTGGTAATCATAAATATCTGGCCTCTTTGACCTAATAAATTATAAAATTATCTATTGTTTATTTTGATATTTCCTGTATTTTTTACAATATAACTTGTTACAGCTGTGTTGTCAACTTTAACTTGGTTAATAGTATAAAAAATCTTCTGTGCACTCTTTAGCGTACCATGTATATTATTTTTTACGTTTTATCCACTTTCTGGTTTAGATTTATTTTTTATAATGCACGGTGTGTGCTAAAACACATTTTATAAAACAGCTGCCAGCATACAAGTCTATTTTACTAATACTTAGCCTACACATTTTATGTTAACCAAAAATGGATACATGATTAATTTTATTAATTAAACTTTAAAAAACATTTTTTGCTTGAAATTATAATCAGTCGATCAACAAATTTTTGCAAAGTTATAAATATTAAACTATTTTAGAAAAAAAAAATAGATTGTGGTTTTCCTAACCCTGGTCATGGCAGATTTATTTTGTGTTTGTCGGGCTGGTAAATTTATTTGGTGGTAACTTCTTCCATCAAAGTGGTGCCGCGGTAGTGTAGCGGCTAGAGTGCTTGCCTCCCACAAATAACCAGCACTCACAATCGCACTCGCACTTCCGCTATCACTCCCTCCCACAATTCCCTGCACACTCTTGAATTGGAATGGACCGCACTCGCACTCGCTCTCGAAATATACTAGTGTTATTATCGTGTATTGTTTATTTGAGAGATGCTCAATTGTGTTATATTTCACCTGGAGTAACAAAAAACTTTTTTTTTTTCGTAGTCATTGTAGGCAATGGAGATCCAAATAAAAGAACAATATTCAGAGAGCATGCAAAAAAGCATGCTTCCAACTCTCACTCGCAACACGCACTCGTGCACTCGCTTTCGCGCGTCGCGCGCTTGGAACAGCACTCTCTGGCGTCACTTCCGAGTGGGAGTGCGCGAGCGTTAATATCCGTACTATTTGGAACACGGACTCAGAACACGTTAAACTATTTGTGGAGTTTGGCCTGGGAGCGACAGAGATGGTGTATGATTGAGAGGGGTGTATGTCACAGTGGCAACGCTGCTGACTTCCCCACTAGCGCTACGTGGTGTTCATACCAAGAACTACAGATTCTTACCTGCTGGAGTGATAAGAAACTTTAGCCTGGGGTAGTCCACTCTAGGTATATCTTTACTCAATGGCTCAACCAAAGCGCAGCAGCACTTGATGGTAGGAGGGAGCCGCAGCTTGTCTTGATCGACAGCCAGCTGGGAACGAAGCAGGTCCCCCATTAAGCAGTCGAGTGGGGAACACAGGTAAGCACTTACCGGGTGTCTATCGCCCCGCACCGCCACCCNCGGCGTATTTGAATCTATTCGCCAATCACTCCACCGACGCTATCAAGCTTGCATTACTGTCGGTGGTAGCAATTGTGAGGAATTATTATAAACATTGCTGTAAAAACGCATTTAGCGGCGACGTTGTAAATAAACAATGTGTTGCATTTCAAGTGTTATTTTTGCGTTTGGGCCTCAACGCGTCACTCCCGCCCATATATTCCTATACAATAATTGTTTGTTTTAGTGAGCTATACTACCCCTCAATGTTTGTCCCATGATTTTATAATCACTTTGTATACAAGTAAGTAAGTGTATACGCATAACGAAGGCGTATTAAATATATTATAAATAGCTATGCTCTATTTACGCTAGAGCTGATATACAACTCGCAAAGAAAATCTTGAAATTTAATAAACTTTCGACAGATGCAAATTTGTTAAGGCAGGAAGTAAACATTTTCGCTGGATGTAAACAAAATATTTTAACGGAATATCGAATATATCTTAAAAAGGAATAACATGAGGTTCAATAATTATTGACCCAAGAAGTTTGTTGTTTTCCCTAATTGGATGATATTTTGAAATTATTTTTAGAAATGCCTATTATGAATTCATATCGACAAACATACAATTTCTTAATATAACCAAATATGTTACATATGGAACTAACACGAAAACATTGGAAGAATATATTCTAATAACTGGTGCTTTATATGTATATATATATATGCATATAGATTATATGAACCGTGAAATGTCTAAAGTATGTTATCGAGCAGAATTGTATGTACAACAAAGAGAAAATACACAATATACTTNGTACAACAAAGATAAAATGCACTATATACTTTCTGCGAAACAAGTCGGTAAACACACATCTGGCTAAATTAGTACATGTCCTTTTTTTTAGGAGATGTTTTACGTCAGGACGGATTTTTCGTGGTAATCATAAATATCTGGCCTCTTTGACCTAATAAATTATAAAATTATCTATTGTTTATTTTGATATTTCCTGTATTTTTTACAATATAACTTGTTACAGCTGTGTTGTCAACTTTAACTTGGTTAATAGTATAAAAAATCTTCTGTGCACTCTTTAGCGTACCATGTATATTATTTTTTACGTTTTATCCACTTTCTGGTTTAGATTTATTTTTTATAATGCACGGTGTGTGCTAAAACACATTTTATAAAACAGCTGCCAGCATACAAGTCTATTTTACTAATACTTAGCCTACACATTTTATGTTAACCAAAAATGGATACATGATTAATTTTATTAATTAAACTTTAAAAAACATTTTTTGCTTGAAATTATAATCAGTCGATCAACAAATTTTTGCAAAGTTATAAATATTAAACTATTTTAGAAAAAAAATAGATTGTGGTTTTCTTAACCCTGGTCATGGAAGATTTATTTGGTGTTTGTCGGGCTGGTAAATTTATTTGGTGGTAACTTCTTCCATCAAAGTGATGCCGCGGTAGTGTAGCGGCTAGAGTGCTTGCCTCCCACAAATAACCAGCACTCACAATCGCACTCGCACTTCCGCTATCACTCCCTCCCACAATTCCCTGCACACTCTTGAATTGGAATGGACCGCACTCGCACTCGCTCTCGAAATATACTAGTGTTATTATCGTGTATTGTTTATTTGAGAGATGCTCAATTGTGTTATATTTCACCTGGAGTAACAAAAAACTTTTTTTTTTTCGTAGTCATTGTAGGCAATGGAGATCCAAATAAAAGAACAATATTCAGAGAGCATGCAAAAAAGCATGCTTCCAACTCTCACTCGCAACACGCACTCGTGCACTCGCTTTCGCGGGTCGCGCGCTTGGAACAGCACTCTCTGGCGTCACTTCCGAGTGGGAGTGCGCGAGCGTTAATATCCGTACTATTTGGAACACGGACTCAGAACACGTTAAACTATTTGTGGAGTTTGGCCTGGGAGCGACAGAGATGGTGTATGATTGAGAGGGGTGTATGTCACAGTGGCAACGCTGCTGACTTCCCCACTAGCGCTACGTGGTGTTCATACCAAGAACTACAGATTCTTACCTGCTGGAGTGATCAGAAACTTTAACCTGGGGTAGTCCACTCTAGGTATATCTTTACTCAATGGTTCAACCAAAGCGCGGCAGCACTTGATGGTAGGAGGGAGCCGCAGCTTGTCTTGATCGACAGCCAGCTGGGAACGAAGGAGGTCCCCCATTAAGCAGTCGAGTGGGGAACACAGGTAAGCACTTACCGGGTGTCTATCGCCCCGCACCGCCACCCCTAGAACCAGTCTCCGCGAAACTCGGTCACGAGACGCACCCCGCTCACCACACACACCCCGCTGGATCACCTGGCCAAAATGGCGTCGTCAGTCAAGGGCCCCCTGCGCAAACAGCAAACATCAGATTTACATGAACAAAGTGAGATAAGAGATTTTGGCGTCTCTTTAACAGCGAGGTATTAAGGGTGGTTTGCGGTGAGTATGGAGCAGCGCCGGAATGAGGCGAGGGAAAAAAGGATATCCCCGAGAAAACTCACCGACCAGTGGCATCGTCTGGTGCGATTCCCACATGCGAAAATCCGAAGTTAACAAACCGGGAATTGAATTCGGTTCTCCTTGGTGGGAGGCCAGCAGTCTAACCGCTCAGCCACTGTGGCCCCATGTCTGAAAGAGATTAAATTTTAATAACAATCAATTGCAATAATTTTACAAGATCATAGTTAATTCTCGCCTATCTTATCAATGTATTGGCCAATAAATATACTTACAAGGTTTGGATAGGTTCAATTTGGAACGTAAGAGACATATGGTGAATTTCGATTATTAAGTTTATGTAAAAAATTCTTTTATATTTACGCACGTACTCGCAAAGTTTCTAACCTCCCAATTAGAGGGGATTTAAAGAAGTTTTTAATAACTTAATATATTTAATTGCATTGAGGAATCCAAATTTTCTTTATAAACAAACTTATTTATACTTAATTTTCCTTGGCACCTATTCAATGTTAAAATATAATATTTTGCAGTTTTTTCACCAGTTTTTATATATTTATAGAACATAAAATTTGAAATTCGTATTACTATTGTCTTGGCTAATTATTCCAAAATTGTATTGATTTTGTTTGGTTTGGGTTTGGTTTTGCGTTTGGGGCCCCCAGTTGTGGTTATACTATTTGTTAAATACAAGAAAATTATGTTGATAGAAAAATATTTTCATTGTATATCATACCTTAATGTGCCTTCATTTGTTTATTTAATAACTACTAAAACTTATATGATTCTATGGTAAAAGAAAATCTATTTTTCTATGCACTGCACTTTTTACCAAAATTAATTAAAATTAATTCCATAAGTGCATTCAATTATTTTTATGTATTAGAGCTTAACTTTTAGGTCGCTCACGTTTCTCAAATTTTATTAATTACCTTAAGAGTTTCTGACCCCTGACCTATGCTAGTGTACAGCACAGCACTTCTCGGCTTTACATAATATAAAAATTTTTCGTTTTCGTGTCATAGTTTCAATTTCAGAGGTATTACTGGAAATGTTTGATTACATAAAATTTACAGTTTACTAGTTGTTTAATAGTTTTGTATCAAATTTTCACTGTGTGTTATTTCCCGCTTGCAAAACGGCAGGAAATTATTAATAAAAAAATTAATGTGTTCCCAGGGGCCACGGTGGCTAAACGGCCAGACTACTCGCCACCTACCAAGGCGAACAGGGTTAAATCCCGGACGGGCTACTACCGGATTTTCATGCCTGACGATGCCGCTGTTCGGCAGGTTTTTTCGGGGATCTCCCGTTTCTCCTGCCATTGCATCCCTGCGCTGCTCCAGCCTCATCTCATTTTACCCTTATCGGCTTTCAAGACGTCGTCGTTAAGAGTAGCCCAAATCTCTTAACTCAATTCGTAAATATGTTCCTGACTTTTTGCAACTAGCAGATAACATTATGAAAATTACGCAAAAAAATATCAAAAAACTCGTCAAACGTGAATTCTTTATAATCTTATATTGTCAGTTATTACTCTGAATCCAAAATTATGACACGAAAGCGAAGCATTTCTCTCAAAAGAGGTGGAGCTGAGCCTTAAGCAAACTTTAATATAATGCACTGCCGTTACCTCAAACTGTTTCATTTAAGTTAACTATCTGCAAGGCGATACTCTTTGCTGTTCAAAGCAGCTATTGCCACGAACTATGAAATTTAAATTGGTAACTCGAGCCGAAGTATACTCAGTTGCAAACTCAGACGCAGAGTCCGTGAACTTTACCAGTTTCCCGAAATTGTGCATCAAGCCTTTGAAGTACCGCCAAAAGCTAACTCGTAAGATGACTCATCCCATTTTCAGACTACAAATGAGTGCTTCGTTACGTTTCTTATCTTCATCGTCCTCGCATTAGCGGGCCTATTACGAAATATGTTATGAAATAATTAGGCAAAACATTTACATTTTCAATTAAAAAAACTAAATTTCCGTATAAATGAAACAAATTCAAAAGTATACGAACAGAGAAATGAACTTCTTTCTAATGTGACTCATCGAACATACAGGACAGGTTGTTTCAAATGTGCACTATCTGGAAGCTCTGCGTAAGTTGCCAGTTAAGACATAATTATGCATTTAAAAAAGACTTTCAGGTGCATAATTAACGGCACGCATAAAGACATAATTTGTGTATTTATTAGGGCGAACGTCACACTAAAATACCGTTTACGAATCATGCGTCGTTATAGAAGCATACACAATTTATTTTACTAGTAAACTTACTTATATAATGTAAAATTCTAGGGAGAAATTAACTTACGAGAAATAGTATGCTAACGTATTTCATCACTTGAATACTTTGTAAAATTGAGTAACTGTACTGATTTTCTAACTGATAATATTAAGTGAATTATTTTATTCCAATCTGTTTGGTAATTCTTTAAATTCTGGGTTTTGTAATTACAATCGCATGATTTTTTCGTATAAGCTGTAATTTTTTACAACAATTTTCTTACAAATAGTGAAAGGTGCTGCATGTTCAATGATATTTGGCATTAGCCAATCTTGAATCAAACTTTTGAAAAATCACCCCATTAATGACGTGTTCTGTTGCTTCCTAATTGTGACAGGTATCAAAAGCGTTTTATACTTCTGTTAACACAAAATGTCTTATTTCTGGTTACATTGAACTATTATTTATATTCTGTGCATACATTATAATAACACATTCGTGTTTAATAAGAATAAAAGTAGTGATAAAATACGTGTGTTGGTAACATCTAGTAATAGATAGTTCTTGTGCAAAATTTCATTACACTGAGTGCGCAAGAATGCAGTGCGTTGTCCTTCTGGTGTAATTTTCTAGACTTTGTGAAGCTTTGTTTGCATGAGGCGGAGGAATATCCTGTACGTAGAAAATTAGCAGGGCTTCAGAGAAGTTCGACGTAACCGTGAATAGCCTATATCATGCGTTTGCAACGTGTTCACGATCGTCGACGTGGTGTCTGGAAGGGTTCAATAAACGATATTATAAATTATTCAAGAGCATATGTATAACTCAGGGGAAATACATTGATTTTCACGGTGATATACTGAAAAGTTGGAGTCACTGTATTGGAAATTTGAAGTTCCCATGAAATACAGTACAATTTTAGGGCGCGGCGAACAGCGGCAAAAGGATTTGCTCGAATTGATGTTAATGCCTCCTGCCCACGTTACTGAGTGCTTGGCAGGCACGCCCTAATCCTTGAAGCACGGTGCTTTGAAATCCTTTCGAGGCGGAGTTCTTGGTCGCCCGGCGCCGGGATGACAAATTGCTGAGCGAAGCACTGGAAGTTTTAGTCTTCACAGCGTTAGGCGCTCGTGGGAACTGGTGAGGGGGGTTGGGGGAGGGGGCACAAGCCTCAGGGTAATTAGCAGCGAGCCCGGCCGGCCATGAAATTGAACTCCGTCCCTCTGCAAATAAATAGAAGTTACCAGCTCTGTCCAACTTCAAACTTCAACCCTCCTCCTCCCAACCCCCTTCATGAAGAAGATCACGCAAGCAGGTCGGTTCGGACTTAATCGTCCACATCATCGAACTTCGTGTTATGTTTGCTGACTTTTCAGCTCGTCATTTTATGTGCACGCAAAATACAGCTCGAATTTGAAGACACTATAAAAGCGACATTACTTGAATACGAAACAACTTTTCTAGTTTCATAGTTTTTTTAATAATTAACCATAAAATTTCANTAAAAGCGACATTACTTGAATACGAAACAACTTTTCTAGTTTCATAGTTTTTTTAATAATTAACCATAAAATTTCTACTTTTTTTTTTGGTTTTCCATATTGAACAGTAAAAATAAAACACTAAGTCTAGCTTAAAACTCTATAGAAAATAATTTTTCGAATCTCTCTTCTCCAAGACAATCTAAAATTTATCAACAGACAATTACTTTAAATGTGGAAATTCTTGCAAAATTTAGTACAGTATGCATACAGGAAATTACGTAACATTTATCGTGTTAAAACTAGCCAACAACGTCTTAAAACTTATTTTATATTCGTCATTTTTTCAGTTCACGCACGAAAGAAAATTTGCCTCATTCCTTCGACACATAAAAAAAAAGTTAAAATTAAAATTTTTACAGTGACANCCTTCGACACATAAAAAAAAAGTTAAAATTAAAATTTTTAGTGACAGAGAATTATGGAAAACAAGAATCGAGAAATATTTTTTGTGTATCAATTTTATGCTACTTACAGCCAGGTAGTCTTCACCCGAGGGCTTCTTCTAAAAGGAAGGGTACTCTATCGTATCGGATATCTCCGCATTCCCAACTCAAACCACGCGTTTCGAACGTCTGCAGGCGGTACGTCTGTTGGGTGTCTGCGATACAAACTGCAGGGAGGCAAGAACGTGCACACTTTGGTCTTGTCGTCTTCGTTACTTACGAGATGGAAATTTACTTGGTCGTGAAGAATTATGGCGAGCGGAATCTCTGGATGTTGGAAAATATTTTTTTGGTGCTGTGCCATCCACGACAAAAGAAATGTTCGGCAGGAAGTCTTACAGTGGGTCGGCGAGTTCTTGTACGCCGCCGATATCTCACGAGGGGCGTAGACGAGAGTAAGTTCACTGGGCTGGCGTGGCGATTATTCGCTTCTATCCAGCGCGGAAAGTCACTTGAACTCCTCGCAAGCCAAGATGGTATAAAGGATTTTCCGCCCGCTTGGGTAACATGCACATTGCCGTGGATAACAATCGAGCGCTCTCGCCGATTGTCGTCACTGGGACGCTACTCCCTCGGTAAGGGGGGGGGGATACAAGTCCTTGTGTGCACTCCCATCGGTAGCATCATGTCACGAGACCAGGTCGGTGACAGCTAGTCCATCCCGCCTGGCTGTTGATCATAACGATATACTGCGGCAAGTACAGCAGTCTGAACTGGGCGCTCGCCCTGAGTCTATCGTCTTACAAAGTTGCTGAAAGGGAGGGATGGGGAGGATGGTTAGAGCCAAAGCTATCCGACTATAGAGTCAATGAAATTTGGGGTGGGGGTTCGGCAAAGGCCAAAATTGGCGGAGGGGAACCCACTAATCAGTCGAGTATGGCGAGTAATAAGTGTAGATCCAATAACATATTGTGATGCAGGTTAGAGGGAAGAGAGGGAGTCAAGAAAATGCGAGTAATAGGACGACTAAAGAGTCAATAACATTGAAGTGAGGAGTGATGAGTTGAGCGAAGGTGTGAGTAAATGAATGTAGTGGAGGGGTGAAGGGCGGACGTAAAACCAATAAAAATTCCTACGCTCCACCATTATTCGAATCGAAGACCTCCGGCATGAAAGTCTTAAACATTTTTTTAAACTTTTTAAAATTTTTCTAAAAAATATATATTTTTTGAATGTTTAGAATTTTCATGTTTTTTATATTTTTATGATTTATCTAGAAATTTAGGGTTCATGGGTATCCCCAGGTCAACCGGATTCAAGGTCAAGGTAACGCCTGGTCAAGGTCACCCACATCAAATATGGCCACCGCGCAAGGTAACTGACCCACTCCTCAGCTCCACCATTTCCAAATCTCCCGAGCTTCTGAAGTAACCAAATCCTTCTACAGAGCCATCCCGAAATTTTCGGAAAATCACGGAAAAGGAAATCAGAATGTCTGGACCAGGAATATAACCCGTACGTGTTATTGATACGCCACCTCACTCGGTTCCAAGTGGGATTTGCTATCATAAAAATAATTAAACACTGCATAGACCAACTTTGGTGAGGAGACAAACAAAAAATAAAAGGTTACTTAATGTACATAATACACAAAAAGTAGATGATTGGTATAAGTTTTCTAATTTTGAATTTTTCGGTATTATTTTTTAATAAATATTTGCCAAAAAAGATCATACTAGCACGGTTGTTTCCACTGATATTTTTAATAAAAATAGAAGATATTATGAAGAATGTTAAAATTATATTTTCGAAATAACTGTACGAATNTCACGGAAAAGGAAATCAGAATGTCTGGACCAGGAATATAACCCGTACGTGTTATTGATACGCCACCTCACTCGGTTCCAAGTGGGATTTGCTATCATAAAAATAATTAAACACGGCATAGACCAACTTTGGTGAGGAGACAAACAAAAAATAAAAGGTTACTTAATGTACATAATACACAAAAAGTAGATGATTGGTATAAGTTTTCTAATTTTTAATTTTTCGGTATTATTTTTTAATAACTATTTGCCAAAAAAGATCATACTAGCACGGTTGTTACCACTGATATTTTTAATAAAAATAGAAGATATTATGAAGAATGTTAAAATTATATTTTCGAAATAACTGTACGAATCAGTGAATAAACTAAGACTTTTGACACATTTTTAGAAGTCAGGAAATTATTCCGAAGCAAAGAAGGTAATCATTATCACCACACAGCGGGGATTGTTTACATACAGTAAGTGAATTAACTATTGCTCGTAGATTTAGGGTGACTGTGAAATATAAATGATCTCGACCCAACGTTGTGATGTATGTAATCCGTATAGGAATAATAATGTTTGTTTGAATATTTTAAGATGTTAATACATATTAAGTAATTAATTTTATCGCATGTAACACTTTTTTCAAGTTTTTAATTTTGTCTGATGGCTGATTTGGATTGTTTCCTTCCTTTAACAAGTAAGTTAATAAATATTTATAATGTTTAGTTATTAAGGAAAATACTTTGTATCAATTATTTTAGACTCCCACCAGATGTTAAATTCGGGGGAAGAATTCAGGCAATTAAAGTATCTCGTCTTTTATAAAACAACCATAAAAATTTTTTTTATGAATTAATAGTAAACAATATTTTTATTAACAATCTAGTTGTTAATAAATTAATTTTTAAATGTGTTGTGCAAGTTATTGATTTGGAGTAGGGCCTACTTAAGCAGATCTGAATAAGCTAAAGTCAAGTAACGCACTGATTATTTTCAAGAGTTTTCCTTGATAAAATCGTGCTCCAGAACCTACGAGTAAAAAATCTTACAATAATTATAGCTGAGTAATAAACTTTAGTTCGCCAGTCGGTTGATAAGGGTATTGTCAACGCACGTCGCTCAATTTCACCCATAGTCTATCGACGGCCACATTGGGCTTGCACTTGCAACGTTTTTATCGGCGTTCTTGTTTCCGCGCTAAACCCTGACGTAAAAACCCAAACTACATCGCCGGAATGTTATGACCCATCTTACGAGCTCTTGCCTTGCTATAATACCGTTTTGAAAGTCTCCTAAATGGTGATAAACTGTCATCCCCGGGGCACAAGCAGCTCTGTGAGCTTCCGTTGGTGTCCGACGTTACATACACGTATACTCCATTCACGGTTATTTCCAACTTTCTCGAAGCCCTACTTAAGTTTCCCTTCCAGCTTAGAAAAATGCACCACTGGACCAACGCACCACGTTCTTGCGCACTCATTGTAATACTATTTCGCATAAGAACTATTTCTGACTAGGAATTACCCACATACCTATTTTATTTCTATCTTTATTCATATTAGTTACGAAGGAAACATTACGAGATATATTAGTGCAAAAAAGCAGGTTCTTAGCTATGTCGGAGGGCTCTAATATAGCATTTAATAGGTGAATTATGTATTGACAGTATTATTCGTACCTCGTCTGAAGAGAGTTTTATTTTCTTAGATCGGTATAACAGGGCCATTTTTAGGGGTTTCGTAAAATAAAGCAATTCAAGAACCAGTTAGGCGGAACCCTCAAGGTCAAGGTGAGCTGGCTGGAAGACGATGTCGCCCTTCCAGAACGCACACAAGTGTCACACGGGTTACGGAAGACGGGATTTTGCTCCTTATCTCGCCGAGACGCCTGGAAGCACAAAAGCTATTGGTGGTTATCATCGGAGCTGAGTAGTCTCATGTGGGCGATTCTGGACCAGATTGCTTCACCGCACCTTTTGGAACGTACCAGAATAGGTTTGGATCAGCTCACAATTTGCACTTGAGAAGGCCCGGACTCTTTATCGAAGAGNCAAATTCATGAAAGACATGTTTAATGTCGATTGTGCATCAGACGTTAATAACTCAACAACACTAGGAGGCACCACTATCGATTTGACTTTTTCAAGACACATTAAACTCGAAACACTCCCTTTCATTTCCTACTTTTCCTATCATCGTCCTATTCTCAACAGAATAACACAGATTGTAAGAAATTAAATATTACACATGTTTAAAAGTTGTAAAACAATTGCTCAACGCACATTTATACTTGTAAAAACTATTAAATTGTAAAAAAAAAATTGACATAATTGTATTTATGCGTACAAATAAATCTCACTTGATCAATTTCATTGTGATTTCCAATTACCTCCTTCTCTATATACATACAAATCTATTAAACAAATGAAATTAAAATTTTCTTTTGAAAAATGCTACCATTTATCAGTATTTTCATAAGACGTTGTCACGTTCAACTATCGTCAGTAAACCGACTTTACAGACAACCAATTTTTTTCAAGTTTTTAATTTTGTCTGATGGCTGATTTGGATTGTTTCCTTCCTTTAACAAGTAAGTTAATAAATATTTATAATGTTTAGTTATTAAGGAAAATACTTTGTATCAATTATTTTAGACTCCCACCAGATGTTAAATTCGGGGGAAGAATTCAGGCAATTAAAGTATCTCGTCTTTTATAAAACAACCATAACACTTTTTTTTACGAATTAATGGTAAACAATATTTTTATTAACAATCTAGTTGTTAATAAATTAATTTTTAAATGTGTTGTGCAAGTTATTGATTTGGAGTAGGGCCTACTTAAGCAGATCTTAATTAAGCTAAAGTCAAGTAACGCACTGATTATTTTCAAGAGTTTTCCTTGATAAAATCGTGCTCCAGAACCTACGAGTAAAAAAATCTTACAACATTTATAGCTGAGTAATAAACTTTAGTTCGCCAGTCGGTTGATAAGGGTATTGTCAACGCACGTCGCTCAATTTCACCCATAGTCTATCGACGGCCACATTGGGCTTGCACTTGCAACGTTTTTATCGGCGTGCTTGTTTCCGCGCTAAACCCTGACGTAAAAACCCAAACTACATCGCCGGAATGTTATGACCCATCTTACGAGCTCTTGCCTTGCTATAATACCGTTTTGAAAGTCTCCTAAATGGTGATAAACTGTCATCCCCGGGGCACAAGCAGCTCTGTGAGCTTCCGTTGGTGTCCGACGTTACATACACGTATACTCCATTCACGGTTATTTCCAACTTTCTCGAAGCCCTACTTAAGTTTCCCTTCCAGCTTAGAAAAATGCACCACTGGACCAACGCACCACGTTCTTGCGCACTCATTGTAATACTATTTCGCATAAGAACTATTTCTGACTAGGAATTACCCACATACCTATTTTATTTCTATCTTTATTCATATTAGTTACGAAGGAAACATTACGAGATATATTAGTGCAAAAAAGCAGGTTCTTAGCTATGTCGGAGGGCTCTAATATAGCATTTAATAGGTGAATTATGTATTGACAGTATTATTCGTACCTCGTCTGAAGAGAGTTTTATTTTCTTAGATCGGTATAATAGGGCCATTTTTAGGGGTTTCGTAAAATAAAGCAATTCAAGAACCAGTTAGGCGGAACCCTCAAGGTCAAGGTGAGCTGGCTGGAAGACGATGTCGCCCTTCCAGAACGCACACAAGTGTCACACGGGTTACGGAAGACGGGATTTTGCTCCTTATCTCGCCGAGACGCCTGGAAGCACAAAAGCTATTGGTGGTTATCATCGGAGCTGAGTAGTCTCATGTGGGCGATTCTGGACCAGATTGCTTCACCGCACCTTTTGGAACGTACCAGAATAGGTTTGGATCAGCTCACAATTTGCACTTGAGAAGGCCCGGACTCTTTATCGAAGAGCTAGTCATCCTGCCCGTGAGCGGGTCAAAATAACGTACACGCGAGATAATATGAAAATTTCAGTGGCTGTTTGTTAGATATAGCAAACTAGGCAGAACCACTAAGCGATGGAAGAAACCCCAGGTTGTCAACAGACTCTAATGTTATCCAGGATGCATACACTTTGCAGTTTTGTAAGGCATTAAAATTTCGCGAGTGACGACACTTACATTAAAAACACCGTGTTTTATATAGAAACAGAACCCGTTGTACATGGTAGCAAACAGAATAATAGGAACACGCTAGCTACCGTAAGAGAAATTGTGTAAAATATTTGTAATTGTTTTTGTAGACGTGCCCACGTACATAAGACCTTAGGTAACAAACACACATTTAACTCCGGAACGATTTTTAATACACTTTATTAACTATAAAAAGAAACTTATCAGACATAAATTTAAAAAGGAAAAATNACTCCGGAACGATTTTTAATACACTTTATTAACTATAAAAAGAAACTTATCAGACATAAATTTAAAAAGGAAAAATGTTGGTGCTGTTATATTAAATTCGTTTAGAAGAGGTGCATGTTGTGTGAAAACAAAATATTTCTCCAAATGTAGTCAGATATTAACTACTAAATGAAATAAACAAAATATGTATCTATTATTTTAAATACTGTTCGACTGCTGTCCTTCGTAAAATTAGTTTAATCACGATTGAATAAAAGAAAACTAACGTTCAACACAACTTCCAAAGATAAAGGCAACACTTAGCAATCATTGAGACTTACAGACTGCTGATATTTTGCGAACAATAGCGGTATATAAATAATAAATATTGTGAACCTCAAGTGCAGAGTCGCAGAAATACACGCGGGAGAGTAGTTACGAATATACTATATCTCCGAGATACCTTCCATGGGATTTCCAACGGGATCGTAGCATCTTCAACGCAAGGGCTTGACACTTTGTCATCCCGCGGTCTGGGAAATAAATGGCTTCCTTCCAGGTTGTGCTGAGGCGAATAACGCCTGGAGGGAGGAATCGAGCTAACACACACACTGCAATGCGTATGCGATGACGTAAATCTCCATCACAAAAGCTTCGCGTTGATAAAGCGGTGTCGTCTGCGCGCTGCATCAGCTTCTCTCCTGCCAGTGTCGGGGATGAGACACGTGACAATCGTTAAAAAGCAAGAGCTTTAAAATACAGCATGCCCTCGAGACACATCTCCTCTGACGTGATGTGTCTCAGACGAATTTTGTTCAACGTGTATAATGTAATGGTGTTAAACACAGGAAAAGGATTAAAACCAGTGCCAACAGATTTGTGACGATAACGTCAAGACAGAAATTGCACGTGCTACGCTGGCCATTGCACACATCGTCGAATGACGTAGTCAAAAGCTGTAGGGTTAAAGTTTATTCTTCAGCAATTTGAAACGCCTGCATGGAAATCATAAGCTTTTACCAGCTTACAAATACGAGAGTAAAAGAAATTGTAAGCTATCAAGTTGGCCTGTCTGGTTTCAAAATTGGCATGATAAAAACAAACGCTTTTCCAGAAGGATAAAAAAAATAACCTTACATAAACACGGGGTATCTACACCTTGATTGAAAGGTGGATGAGAAAGGTGTTTGGTGCTTCATTCTTGACCGTTGTTTTTGACAACAGAGTGCCCCTACTACCGCCGTAGTCTTTTATCTCAAAATATGAACTTCATCCTCGCCGGCGCCGCGGTGGCTGAGCGGTCAGACTGCTAGACTCCCACCAAGGCGAACCGGGCTCAACCCCCGGCTTGGTCACCGGACATTCACTTGTGGGAATTGTGCCGGACGATGCCGCTGGCTGGCAGGATTTCTCGTGGATCTTCCGCTTCCCCCGCCCCTTCATTCCGCTCTATA
>NQII01006771.1:46434-85741 GCA_002778355.1 Clitarchus hookeri
CCCCCCCCCCCAAGTTCTTGTTTACTATGATTGCGAGTGATTCTATGTGGGGCATACAGCAATTCAAGCAGACTATGATAATCAGTTCTAGTCTTACAAACTGATCTCAAGTTAATGTTTGATGGTGTTTATCGGTTTCATGAAATGCATTATCTACCGGAGGATATGAACGTTGACTGGCAATGCTACACTTTTAAGAAATTATTGGCAATTGTACCATATTAGTGTCTACGAGTAGTGAGAAAGTGCGTGCGGTAAATTATGTTTTACATACGTGCATGGTAACGTTCCTGCATTCACTCACGGAACGGTCAAATGCGTAGGGAATTCCCCAACTTTGTATAGTAGCGACGTTAAACATTCCTATATTTGCACCCTGATGTGTGGTATTATCCCCATACTGTGTATAGGTTAAAAACTTCCATTACAGCTTACGAAGTTTACCAGAAACATTTTTACAGTGTATTCTAGACGTTTGTGGCTGATTTTAGTTTGTATAATCCAGTAATTTATTATGGGTATGTTACGTGAAGCTAAGCTATCAGAAAATAACCAATACAAAGAAGGCATATAACAATATATATCAGAACTCCGCTTTCGGGTTTTTGTATAGTTTTCCCCTGTCTCACTGTACTCCTTTCATTCTCTTCCTCCTGGTTCCTCTCGCTGCAATAGCACGTCATTGCTTGTATTAGAGCGAAATATTTCGCTGGCATACAGGTTCCCCTTTTTCTTTCCTTGTAATTCTCTTTGTACAGTGCATATATCATGTTAATAAACCACATTCTTAAAAAAATATATATATCAGAACTACAAATTCGCGAATATATCAGTGACCATTGTGGTAAGGGACGCAACAATTTCTACCAGTCTACGTCTCTAAAATATTAATTTAACACTCGCAATGGCGAATAAGATTCACTGAAAGATAGACCGTATAAAATAAACGCGGCATTTAGAAAAATATTTGTAAAATATTACTGATATGTATTTTTTGTCGAATTATATAATCTTAGTTTTCTGAGTAACTAATTATCAGCCAGATTGTTGATAATATACGAAATACATGCATTTCTGAAACTTATATTAAATTGGCTAATTACGAAAATATAAGGAAAACGAAAAATAAAAAAAATATTTTCTACGTTGGGATTAATATTTAAATCAAAAAGAGATTAGCCAAAAAATCCATACAGTTACGTAACAAATATATTAACGTGCTGAAGTTAAGCATGTGTATTTTCTATTCCCGCATTTTCGTACTTTTTAATTATATGAAGCATTGCCATCTGTTACAGTTGATTTGTGCCAACGTTTAATAGTTAAAGCTACAGGTTAAATGGCGTTAATATCGTAACAACCGCACAAGAATAATCATTTTCCGGTTACATAATGTAACCTTGGCATTGTTTCCCATACCCCAAGCTATAGAAAAAATTGAGGGAATCCGTATTTGATTATCACAACAGAAATATGTTCCGTTCATCGTAATTTCTGTTTAACCATCATACACTTAACTAAAAAAATTTCCGTCAATAGGAGGACTAAGAGCACATTTGTTTATTTTTTGGAAGTTGAATAGGAGGGAATAGTAAAATGATCAAGATTTTACCAATATAGCTTGCTAGTGTCCTTTCCTTTCGGTGTATAGGCTACTATAAGGACTAGATAATAGGAAAATTGGTGTATAAAATATCTGTGCGAAAGGAATTTTGTACAAATTTTGATGACAATAGGCCGAGTTATTTATATGATACAATTTAAGACTTCGAAAACAATTATTTTTGGTTGCAGTTATGTTCAAAATTGCAAATTATTGAAGCTACTACTTAGCGAATTTAGTGAACACAGAAATTGAGTTTAATCGGTTTAATGCGGCCAGAGATACGAATTACAACACTACAAGGTTAAAAGCTACTTTGAAAATGATATAAACCGCTTTATAAATATTTTGGGTGGTAATCTATAGTATCATTTATTTGAAAAAAGTTATAACCATGGTTGAAAATTTACTAAGATATGGCATAAAGATTCATTTTCAAATTAGCACTAAATATGTTGCCAATTTGTGTATTTAGTTCGCCGGTCTGTACTTTTAAGACCGCAGATGAAACTTTGATAAAGCCTATGTTAGGCATACCAAATAATGCAATCCACTTCACGAATTTCAGTCAAGAAATGTTTCTTGACATGTACACATTATACGCAAGTTGTACATTACCTAAATAAAACACGCAAAGCATAAGTTGTACCGAGCAATTGACGAAAAAAACAGTTTATTTCCTAACCCAAATTTAACTTTTTTACGAGTATACCTCACAGTGGTCTGAGTAATAATAATAAAAGCGGTCTGTTTAAAAACATTATTCAATAAATTCTATCACGGATATAAATTTTATTATTTTATGTAATCGATACGAACAAATAACTATAAACTTCACGAAAAAAAAAAATNTATCACGGATATAAATTTTATTATTTTATGTAATCGATACGAACAAATAACTATAAACTTCACGAAAAAAAAAAATCCAAGAATTTACTACCAGATTTAGCTCTCAAATCCCGTTAATGAAACTGACACATAAAAAAAACATCAACACTCATATTTCATAATTTTTAATTACTTCAGCATTCATTCCACTAAAAANAAACTGACACATAAAAAAAACATCAACACTCATATTTCATAATTTTTAATTACTTCAGCATTCATTCCACTAAAAATTCTTAAAGTCCTCCTTGGCCACTATCATTCACTTCTATAGTGTCTCTGTCTCTAATGACCTCTCTGTCGATGAGACGTTAAACCCNCCTCCTTGGCCACTATCATTCACTTCTATAGTGTCTCTGTCTCTAATGACCTCTCTGTCGATGAGACGTTAAACCTTATCTATCTACTTTCCTATTGTGCTTTCGTGGCATGTTGGACGTTTGTGTATGAAAGCTCACTCGCTTTGGCTTAANTATCTATCTACTTTCCTATTGTGCTTTCGTGGCATGTTGGACGTTTGTGTATGAAAGCTCACTCGCTTTGGCTTAACTTTGTGCCAAACGGCTGTTATTAGTATTTCTGAGGACTTTGTGATATTTTCTTGTAAAAGCGTTACATTTTTGTTAGGGGATGAAATAGGGATCTACCGTAAACGGATTGTGACGACTGGTCATATCCGTATTGCTGTTCACGTACGGGTTGTTTATAATGCACAGTTGTCAATCTACTTTGCCTGACCAAAACTGGTTGAGAGACTTAAGTTTCAGTTNTACGGGTTGTTTATAATGCACAGTTGTCAATCTACTTTGCCTGACCAAAACTGGTTGAGAGACTTAAGTTTCAGTTTAACGCAAACTCAATCAACAAGTCGTCGCCAGTCTTAGCATACCATTTGCACCAATATGTTCAGTAAACAATACTGAATTAAAACTTCAATTGGCAACCGTTTTGAAAATAAGTTACTTTTCGGTTTGAAACGACATACTTATTCATTCTGTTTTAACAGGACCATTGTTATGTAGTTATGCAAGTTCGTTAATATCGGTTTCGGTAGTTTCTTAAATATGAAATTAAATAACTTAATATTTGAGTTGTCGCTGTCTTACAAAATGGCGAACAGGATGCAATGAATAAGTGAATTTAATGTTTAGGTAGGTACTGCAGGCAAGCATTGTTTAATTTAAATAACTGTAATTAATTTGTTNCGCTGTCTTACAAAATGGCGAACAGGATGCAATGAATAAGTGAATTTAATGTTCAGGTAGGTACTGCAGGCAAGCATTGTTTAATTGAAATAACTGTAATTAATTTGTTTGCATGGCATAGTAAATCACAATAGTTATACAAGAGCCGGTTTGTAAATAATTGTGTGATTTATTATAATACACAGTAGAGTCGGTAATTTAGTGAACGCAATGGTGCGTGGTTGCCTACACTCGGGACGCCAGTTATTCCACAATTTGGTTGACAGTGGTTTAGGGTGGCTTGCTAAAGCACTATTTGTATGTAAAATTATATGGCAATCGATTTAGTAGTTTCGGAGGATAACAACATTAATGATTTAAATAACTCATCTTAAAAAAAAATGTAGAAAAAAATAGGCTCTTTATTAGCGTATTCAGTGCTAACCAAAGCCACTATTAGCATACAAACATTGATTCGAACTTATCAGAAGTCTTGTGACTATATGGCTGACAATTTATAAATATATTTTTGGTAAACTAACATTTCAGAAGTATAGGGTGGCCTGCAATTGCACAAATTGTATGTTTAATTTGGCGGTAATCGGTTAAGAATTAACAGTGTAAATGTGTAAGAGCTTTATTCACTGAGGGGACGCTGTGGTATAAAAGTAATAACAAAGAGGATGTGAAAATATGTTGTCCGTTCACAGTTAGTACCGCCAGGGTACCATATTTGATTGATTTCTACCAAAAGATTTCGTGGATGTGGTATTCCAATTTACAATATTTTTATGCCTACCATCTTGTAAATAAGTGTCTCGGCGAATATAACCCTTGCATTTTTAAACTTCCTTATTACAGCTAAATTGTTTGGCAAATTTAACGGGATTCAGCTGATTGTTTTCCAAGATAGGATGTAGGAGCTTTATTTTTATNAGCTAAATTGTTTGGCAAATTTAACGGGATTCAGCTGATTGTTTTCCAAGATAGGATGTAGGAGCTTTATTTTTATGGGTAAATTATTTCACTATGAGCTGTTGTTAGTTGCTTGTCATTAGTAAAATAGTTCATGAGATTAACAATTAAACCAACATTTTAATTGCTGCCATCTTGAAATTGTAACCATCGCCATGATCTATATATATAAATATGTGTGTGTGTGTTATTAAGTATTTCAAGTGTACCTGGTTTGGTCAAGTTTGATCTGCACAGGTTTTAATGTTTTAGGGCGCACGCACGCGCGCACACACACAGAAACACTCAATACACACATGATGGTAATCTCATATAGGCCTTTCTTTCCTTTCTACAAGGGCATAATCACTAGAAATCAGTCTTTAACGTGCTGCTTGGAACAGTATAACAATATAAGAGAAGCCATATAAGTGCTATGCCAAACAGACATGATAGATGCCTGCAACTATGTGGAAAAGTCATTCAGAAGTGAGACACTGAACACTGGTATATTAACTTACAGAGCAGTATTTATTAAAGTTGATACACCGGAAATCAACAGAATTCATTACATTTTCGACATGAGAAAAACACGGAGCGATTCTGAAGTAAAGTATTAAAAAATCTGTTTTGCAATTCATGTGTCTTCGATCCAAAATCACCATACTCTAAATTATTTTCACCAGGGATAAAATGCATGTCACATTGTTTTACCACATTTTTTNCGATCCAAAATCACCATACTCTAAATTATTTTCACCAGGGATAAAATGCATGTCACATTGTTTTACCACATTTTTAAAGAATTTTCTCACATATTTACTAAGGAACTTGCGGAATGCCGGAAGGCAAGCGGCACTAAGGACATTTGGCATAACTTTCGATGGTGTATTACAAGAGCGACTGTTTTTACGGTTGAATTCGCGTTCCGGCACCAATTTCAAAGGCACTCTAAGGAATCGCTTTATAAAATATGTTATTGTAAGTTTCTGACATTTTGGTGATGAAGCTGCAACTGAGGCTATCGATGTGAATTCATTGTCACCGTACTTAGTGTGATGCACCATTCTCGTGACCTGTTCTGCTCTTCGTGGCCTGCTGAAACTCTGTAGGTATTTTTTTTTAGCCGTTTTAGGCAGCATGACTTTATTTAGTTTTATTGGCAGCACCACAACATTCTTTCAATTTTTATTTAATTAGATGCTATCTAACATTTTTTTCCTCTATGTGAGCCAACCTCACTCTACAGGCTGTCAGGGAAGCTGTTGAAGTAATTTTACAGCAGTTTTTTTATCCAGTGGAAATTAATATTTTTCTGTTCCTTGTTAATTACGTTCTAATAAATTATACAGGATACTGGAATCTTAATTGTATTCGACCATCGCCTCTGCCACTAAGCTGGTAGGTTAGTTTTGCGTTATGCTATAGTTGGGTATTCTTACCGGCATTCAGTCCATTTTCATCCCAGTGGCTTGAGGTCTCATATTATTTTGCTCTTGGCATGTGCCTTGCCGGAACCTTGAAGAAATTATGATCAACTTACTTGCGCAACTGTAACCAGGAAGTTGGCGTTTACTATTGTTACAAGTCTGTTCCAAATTGTATATTGAAAATCTGTACTAAATAAATTACCAAATTTGAAAATTGTTCTTAGAATCATACCTGAGCTATCGTTTATCTAAGGGTTTCAGGCAGACCTAAATAATATGGTACCTGCACGTTAGTTTCTATAAAATAAACGTCTCTAGAATTGGTTTAATAACATCACTTGGTAAGAACGTGCTCTTGTATTCTTGTGACATTAAAACAAGTCCCATGGAAAGCAAACAACTCTTGAAAATACAACTATTCACACACAAATATGTGTATTAATATGTATATAATACATATATGTATTAATATAAATATATACTACATAAAGTGAAAAATCTTGACGTATGTGCTGGTGACCCTTCCTATTTAATACTTTCATTTATACATTTTATGCGCAATATGATAATGTCTACCACAATTCACTTATCCAACACGTACCTTCTGTAGTTAGTTATTATTTAATCCACATTAATTTTTTTGTCACGCCTATGATTGTTTTTCTTGTAAGATTTCAAAATTTATATTAATAAGCTTTGTGCTGACGTCAAAAATATTATTTATTTAAGATAGTGATTATAATAAGATTAAGATTATTTTGAAGAAGATATTTTTTAAATTTCATTCCCTTGAATAAAATATCGTTGTAATAATACCAAAACTCTGTCCATAACGTATACAACTACTAGAGGTGAGAGTGACGCTTGATGAACGACCCTCTATTAAGGATTTTTCTTACTAGCACTGTACATATATGATATACAAGCATTAGCAGTCATGTATTTCTGGGTGTTTTTCTGGCTTTTGATTGATAGGTCTCGTTAGAGTTGTGACTTGACAGGACCTACCGCGTGCACGGAGGAGAGAGCAGATTTCTTCCCGAGAAATGATGTTTATTTAATTTCTGACAGGAAACCCACTTAATGATGGATTATGTTTGCTTAATACTCCCTGTTCGTGGAATTTCCATTTTACTTTGAAAATTTAACACTTACCGACATAAATTTTACGCTTGGTGCCATCGTCTCCCTGAAATAAATTTAAGTCTCATATTTTATGTATTACAACACTATCCTGGTTGAATGNTTTTACGTTTGGTGCCATCGTCTCCCTGAAATAAATTTAAGTCTCATATTTTATGTATTACAACACTATCCTGGTTGAATGTTGTTGAAATAAAGTATTATTGATGTTCTATTAATAACTAATATATGTTTTTCTATATCAGCACGGTAGTTTTTATTCAGAATTATCAATTGTTTAACGTAGCAGTATTACAGTAGATGGAATAATTATAATGAAATCCATATACATTNCGATCCAAAATCACCATACTCTAAATTATTTTCACCAGGGATAAAATGCATGTCACATTGTTTTACCACATTTTTTAAGAATTTTCTCACATATTTACTAAGGAACTTGCGGAATGCCGGAAGGCAAGCGGCACTAAGGACATTTGGCATAACTTTCGATGGTGTATTACAAGAGCGACTGTTTTTACGGTTGAATTCGCGTTACGGCACCAATTTCAAAGGCACTCTAAGGAATCGCTTTATAAAATATGTTATTGTAAGTTTCTGACATTTTGGTGATGAAGCTGCAACTGAGGCTATCGATGTGAATTCATTGTCACCGTACTTAGTGTGATGCACCACTCTCGTGACCTGTTCTGCTCTTCGTGGCCTGCTGAAACTCTGTAGGTATTTTTTTTTAGCCGTTTTAGGCAGCATGACTTTATTTAGTTTTATTGGCAGCACCACAACATTCTTTCAATTTTTATTTAATTAGATGCTATCTAACATTTTTTTCCTCTATGTGAGCCAACCTCACTGTACAGGTTGTCAGGGAAGCTGTTTAAGTAATTTTACAGCAGTTTTTTTATCCAGTGGAAATTAATATTTTTCTGTTCCTTGTTAATTACGTTCTAATAAATTATACAGGATACTGGAATCTTAATTGTATTCGACCATCGCCTCTGCCACAAAGCTGGTAGGTTAGTTTTGCGTTATGCTATAGTTGGGTATTCTTACCGGCATTGAGTCCATTTTCATCCCAGTGGCTTGAGGTCTCATATTATTTTGCTCTTGCCATATGCCTTCCGGAACCTTGAAGAAATTATGATCAACTTACTTGCGCAACTGTAACCAGGAATTTGGCGTGTACTATTGTTACAAGTCTGTTCCAAATTGTATATTGAAAATCTGTACTAAATAAATTACCAAATTTGAAATTTGTTCTTAGAATCATACCTGAGCTATCGTTTATCTAAGGTTTTCAGGCAGACCTAAATAATTTGGTACCCACACGTTAGTTTCTATAAACTAAACGTCTCTAGAATTTGTTTAATAACATCACTTGGTAAGAACGCGCTCTTGTATTCTTGTGACATTAAAACAAGTCCCATGGAAAGCAAACAACTCTTGAAAATACAACTATTCACACACAAATATGTGTATTAATATGTATATAATACATATATGTATTAATATAAATATATACTAAATAAAGTGAAAAATCTTGACGTATGTGCTGGCGACCCTTCCTATTTAATACTTTCATTTATACATTTTATGCGCAATATGATAATGTCTACCACAATTCACTTATCCANGACCCTTCCTATTTAATACTTTCATTTATACATTTTATGCGCAATATGATAATGTCTACCACAATTCACTTATCCAACACGTACCTTCTGTAGTTAGTTATTATTTAATCCACATTAATTTTTTTGTCACGCCTATGATTGTTTTTCTTGTAAGATTTCAAAATTTATATTAATAAGCTTTGTGCTGACGTCAAAAATATTATTTATTTAAGATAGTGATTATAATAAGATTAAGATTATTTTGAAGAAGATATTTTTTAAATTTCATTCCCTTGAATAAAATATCGTTGTAATAATACCAAAACTCTGTCCATAACGTATACAACTACTAGAGGTGAGAGTGACGCTTGATGAACGACCCTCTATTAAGGATTTTTCTTACTAGCACTNTAACGTATACAACTACTAGAGGTGAGAGTGACGCTTGATGAACGACCCTCTATTAAGGATTTTTCTTACTAGCACTGTACATATATGATATACAAGCATTAGCAGTCATGTATTTCTGGGTGTTTTTCTGACTTTTGATTGATAGGTCTCGTTAGAGTTGTGACTTGACAGGACCTACCGCGTGCACGGAGGAGAGAGCAGATTTCTTCCCGAGAAATGATGTTTATTTAATTTCTGACAGGAAACCCACTTAATGATGGATTATGTTTGCTTAATACTCCCTGTTCGTGGAATTTCCATTTTACTTTGAAAATTTAACACTTACCGACATAAATTTTACGCTTGGTGCCATCGTCTCCCTGAAATAAATTTAAGTCTCATATTTTATGTATTACAACACTATCCTGGTTGAATGATGTTGAAATAAAGTATTATTTATGTTCTATTAATAACTAATATATGTTTTACTATATCAGTACGGTAGTTATTATTCAGAATTATCAATTGTTTAACGTAGCAGTATTACAGTAGATGGAATAATTATAATGAAATCCATGTACATTATAAGACTGAACAAGGTCATTTAGGTTAACAATATTTTTACTTTACTTCGCATAAATGAAAATCCACAACCACCACGGATGAAGACGGTATTTTAATAATATAAAAAAATAATTTGTTATAGTAAATTCACAATCAAGAAACTGTGTATTCTGGTTACTGTCAAGTCCAATAATAATATTTTACAAGAAGCGAAACTTACTTGACGCACATGTTAATGATAGCATTAAACTCTCTTGTATNCTGTGTATTCTGGTTACTGTCAAGTCCAATAATAATATTTTACAAGAAGCGAAACTTACTTGACGCACATGTTAATCATAGCATTAAACTCTCTTGTATTTNTTGTATTTTATAATACACGTATATATTGTAAAATAAAATTTGTTAACATATAATTAAATTTAATTGTTTTTGTTATTAGGAATTGCAAATAAAATTTAATAATTAGTTCTATTTACTGAGTTGAGGTAGTTAGTATGTTTAATATTTGTTCTTGGTGGATAATCTCTTTTAGTCACATTCAGTACATTAGATTTCAAAACTTCTGTAAGTAAATATTAAAATTTTTTCTCTCATTCCAGTGATTTCGACAATGTCATTTCTAGCATTCCGAAATAAACCATTACCTGAATGCTAGACCCCTGAAACAGTGCAATATATAATAGATATTCTACATGTCATAAATTTATCTTTCGCGTACAAGTTATGTAAATTTATCCGTGAGGTTCTTATGGATTATTGTCTAGTGGGGACGTTTGTAAAATTTACTTTCCGTGAAAAATAACCTTAAAATCGAATTACGACAATTTTATGTTTGGTCTTGATTTAGCATACGGTGCTGCCTTTCGGTAGGTATTGGAATCAATCTCGGTTGACTGATCTGTGGTTCCACGCATATGATTTAACATCCCCGTTCAAGGCAAACCTTGATGTAGTAACTGGACGCGAGAGTTCCATTTTCCTTCTCATAAAGCTGCTGACCAGAAATTAGCGCAAAGCTTACGGTCAGCACTTAAATTACACTAAGAGTTCGAATTAACGTATATTTTATCTTATAAGTTAATGTTATTAATTCTACTCACTTACTGTGCAGGAACGACTATGAATCGAGTGGAGAGGTTGGAGAGGTTCTTTCGGTCTTGAGAGCCGATTAACGTGAAGCGAGGTAAATATTGAGCAGCTCCGGAATGCAAGGGTGGGGGAAACGGGAGACCCCGAGAAAACCAGCAGACCAGCAGTATCGTCCGCCACGTTTCCCACATACGAATATCAGGGAGTGATCCCGCCGGGAACCGGGCCCGGTGCGCCTTCGTCAGTGGCGTTTGCTCTAGC
Organism: Clitarchus hookeri; assembly: GCA_002778355.1. Classification (NCBI taxonomy): domain Eukaryota; kingdom Metazoa; phylum Arthropoda; class Insecta; order Phasmatodea; family Phasmatidae; genus Clitarchus; species Clitarchus hookeri. The sequence continues at coordinate 57,557 of NQII01006771.1, forward strand.
TACTCCCCTCATCGGGTCTAAAGACCTCGATGCTGAGAGCCGCCCAAATCTCTTCACTCACTTCACTCACCCTAACCAATGCTTCGACGGTGGTCCCGGAAAGACTATGAGAAGAATGTTTTATCCACCACACTAACAAAAAAATATATAATCCATGACTTGCCGGCACGCCTGTAGAGTGTATCCAGTGGATTAAAACATTTCTTCTATTCTTCGTTCACCCCAATATAACTCGTAAATAACACGAAATTTTAAACTTTGCTGTGGTCCTTAAGCCCTTGTCACACTGTCAAATTTTCACCTTGAACTATATTTCACAATAAAATTTGAAGACGAAATACGACCATCAAACTTTCCCTTCCAACACATTTTACCAAATTATATTGAATGTGTTTGAAAATGTGTCATACTGTCAAATATTTTGGCAGGCAGANGCCTTCGTCAGTGGCGTTTGCTCTAGCTACTCCCCTCATCGGGTCTAAAGACCTCGATGCTGAGAGCCGCCCAAAACTCTTCACTCACTTCACTCACCCTAACCAATGCTTCGACGGTGGTCCCGGAAAGACTATGAGAAGAATGACTTATCCACCACACTAACAAAAAAATATATAATCCATGACTTGCCGGCACGCCTGTAGAGTGTATCCAGTGGATTAAAACATTTCTTCTATTCTTCGTTCACCCCAATATAACTCGTAAATAACACGACATTTTAAACTTTGCTGTGGTCCTTAAGCCCTTGTCACACTGTCAAATTTTCACCTTGAACTATATTTCACAATAAAATTTGAAGACGAAATACGACCATCAAACTTTCGCTTCCAACACATTTTACCAAATTATATTGAATGTGTTTGAAAATGTGTCATACTGTCAAATATTTTGGCAGGCAGANCTTCCAACACATTTTACCAAATTATATTGAATGTGTTTGAAAATGTGTCATACTGTCAAATATTTTGGCAGGCAGAACCTAATAAAATTATTATTTAAAAATTATTTTCTTAGTGAGATATAGCTTTTGTTTTTCCATGCAGTTTATTACAGGAATAAATGTAACGAATGTTGCAATTTATTATGGCTTCTTCTACTAAATTCAATTTTATTTATCAGATATGTTTCCTGAACAATTAAATTTAATTCCTCTAAGTTCGTAATAGTATGTGCAATATCCACTTAAAATAGCATTCTAGTCCAGACAGCTTCTAAATAAATTAATCTTCTTCATAACCTACTTAATTTCCAGCAATTGTTCGTTATTTTAAAGTTTCTTAACGTCCAATATTGTCGTGCAAGATTCTGATTTTCTGAAACCATCAAACATCAAATAACATTTTAGAACTGGTCCAATTATCAAATGTTTAATGGAAACTGAAGCAATCCAACTTTTTCAGATAAATATGGCGGCCTTTATAACGTTTCAATGACGTTATAACTGTCCAACTTTATCTGACCAAACTTATTGGAAGCAGTTTGACAGAAAATTTGACAGTGTGGCAGGGGTTTTACGGCTGGTTTTCATATACCAATTCTTGAAGAAACTATTTGACTTTCTTAGAAACCTATTCCAGGTGGTCTATACGTGCACATTGAGTTCTCCGAGATGTAAATTGTTGTCGATAACATTAAAGTATAACTACTTCAAGCACACACTGCTCTCAAAAGAAAGCTGCCGCCTACAAGCAGGCATTATGAGTGTTCGAAACCGGTATGCGAGGGAGCGCTGAGGGCGACCCAGAGAGCCTGTCTACATGTTCCAAGCGCCAAGCACAGAACCGGAGTGTAGTTTTTCCTCCAGCTCGCCTCAACTGGACTTTTAGCAATGACGACATTATGCTGTGATTTTTCGCATTAGCGGGTGCATATATGGGGTGATTGTATTCACTTAGATTACGTGTTTCTTACGTTCGACCCACAGCAACCATCACCCTCGAAAAGTGACGCGGCCATAGAATGGTTAACGACAGAACGTATTGCCGTGAGAAAAGGGAACTACCCGTAGAAAACCCGCTGGAATACGTCAACGTCTGTCATGGGTTACGTGAAAGATTCTTGGAATAGTGGATTAACAATTTCTTGTCTGTGGTTTTTAATGTCAAAAATGAAGCTCCGAAATGGCGTATATTTGAAACCCCGAGTTGCATAGGCGAAAGTATTGTGCGCAGTTGCACTGGATGATACATTTTCATGTCTCCTTTACATGACTGAGCGGCAGAAAAAGTATTTAACTGTGATGGTTCTGGTAACTGTCAGTATTAATAATAACCATAAAATAATGGGTGAAATTCTCATTGTTTAGAATAGCAGANGATGGTTCTGGTAACTGTCAGTATTAATAATAACCATAAAATAATGGGTGAAATTCTCATTGTTTAGAATAGCAGATCCCTTAATAAGTCTTGAGCTAGCACACCAACCGTTCAGTAGTTCAATCAGGGGAAAGTAATTAATGTCAACTGAGCAATTTAGTGACGTCCACAAATAGCATTACTGACAAGAACGCCACTCACATTTTTACGCGTGGTAGTCCTGCTGCGTTCAGTACTAGAGAAGTAGTGTTTTTTTTTTACTTNCACATTTTTACGCGTGGTAGTCCTGCTGCGTTCAGTACTAGAGAAGTAGTGTTTTTTTTTTACTTTATCCCATGTGTGATTAAAATAGTCATTAACTGTTTGTGCTTGAGAACAATGCTGCGAGAGTAGGAGGATATTCCAGGGCGTCATATTCAGTTGTCAAGCTTCCGGGTTGAATTCCGTGGATGCTTATGCCGTGCGGAGGCANGGATATTCCAGGGCGTCATATTCAGTTGTCAAGCTTCCGGGTTGAATTCCGTGGATGCTTATGCCGTGCGGAGGCAAAAGCTTAGGATTAATTATCAAAACACTCTTATACTGTCAGACTTCCATCACAAAAGCGGAAGTTTAAAAATACTAGGCGATACCAGAAGTTACCAACATATATAATTACCATTTATTCCAAATTTAATTAATTAATTCATGACGGAATCCTTAAATGCTTAAGTAGCAGAATGTCGGGCGTTAAAAAAATCTTAGTAGATTAAATATTCTAAAATATTTTACAGTAACAGGTTTGGTGGTTCCTGCGTTATGATGAAGGCCGAAGACAATGATAATTTTTGGTAGTACCTTTTAAAATGGAGGGCGCTTAGGAGTATTACCTAGCGAAATTAACGTACACACTTTGTACTTCAGTTCAACAAGTTTGACTTGAATCTGTCCAACGGCGCCAAAGAGGTATAGCATATATCACTACAAGAATAAGACAGCCGTTTTGAACATGAGACTACTATACAATAGTACTGCAGACGTGCTTTCATAGTACAGTTTGCATGAAAAATTCAGCATAAATCGACTGAAAGTATACAAAAATCATATATGTAAGTTTAAATTTCTCGGTGCCATTTTTAAGAATTTTGAATTGAAGGGGTTTTCATTTAGAGTATTTAGTGAACCCTATAATCAATGCGAGAGCATCAAGATGGATTCAGGTCGATTTAGTTTTTTCTAGAGATAGAGAATATAGCACAGAAAACCATAAAATAACATATTTGTGAATATCTTTAAAATTGTTGTGATTCATTTCGGTAGTCCACGAAATAAAAGAAAAAGGTTTAATTTCCAGGTGGGCATATTCTAACACAATGACGGACTGAAGAGGCTATGTGTTGGCGTTTTACGTAATTCAATATTTTTATTCGTATGGCATACTAATTTAAAATATATATATCGGCGCCTTTATGATACTTTAAAATCACATAAGCATGTGTGGCCTGCTGTAGGACTAATTGCGTGACAAATATAGTGTGAAGCGGTCTCGTTGTTACCGAGGTATGAAGTAAAAGTTTACTTATGCTGCTGATCTTACATTGCAAATTGGCGAAAAAGATATGCTTTTAAAAACTTAATTTATGTATGTTACATTTAATACCAGTGTATGAAGTTCAGTTAAAAAATATAATGATTTTGTAGATAAGACACACTAATCTAAATAATCTTTAGTGATACCATTTAAAAAATAATAGTCATGTTTTAAATTTGATGTATCTTCACTGTAGCATTGCCCAGAAAGTTTTTTTCTGTAAGATGTATTAGGAAAAATTTCAATATATCTGGTTCGAAATTTTACAAAATGACACACACAAACAACAATCAGTAAGCTATAATTTTTAGTGATTACAGCAGGTGGTTTTAGCATAACAAGTCTCGTTGAAAATAATCATTCTGTATAGCAAAAAACAAAAGGGGCATCATGTTCCTTTTTGAAAATTTTTGGGACGGCACACATGTTCGCAAACAGATAGGATTTTTGCTCGGTAGTTGCGCAAATCAACTTTAGGAATTACATTAAAATTTTAATTAAAGAAAAAATAAAAGTTTTAATGAGCGTTGAAACATGATTATAAATTTTAAATGTTACAAGTCAAAACGAAGTTAACAATTAGGAATTTTCGAATCAGCTTAAATGATTAGTCATACACTACTTTCAACCTTCAATCAAACATGATACTTACAGAAAATTTACATAAATTCATTTTTGGTTTTACCCAATCGGAGTTGTAACTGGTGAAATATCGTGAAACAATATTTTACAGAATTTCACATTTATTTTCCCGAAATAAAATAAACATTCCTTTTGAATGAAGCTATTTTCATCCCACTCCTCCTTGTCGTGAAGCCAGTCGGGATGAATCTCGTTATATTCACTAGAAAGGGACCGCGATGGCTGAGCGATTAGCCTGCTCGCCTCCCACCAAGGCAAGCCTGGCTCAATCCCCGGCCGGGTACACCCGGATTTTCGCATGTGGGAATCGAGCCGGACAATTCCGTTGATCGGCGGGTTTCCTCAGGGATCTCCCGTTTTCCATGCCCCTTAATTCCGGCGCTGCTCCGTACTCACCTCAATCATCCTCATCGGCTCTCGAGACCTCACTGGTAAGAGCCGCCCAAATCTCTTCACTCACTCACTCCACTATGAAAAAAATAATGTCTGTGCTTCTTGCGCCAAGAAAATAATACGCTTCTTATTTTAACAAAATGTTCCTTTTACTTCAGAAATGTACAAACTTGTTTGTAAGTACTTGACAGAATTGTTGCAATCATTTTTGTTAATATATCGCGTGTTTGTCTTTATTTTAATTGGGTTACTTATAAANTGTGCTTCTTGCGCCAAGAAAATAATACGCTTCTTATTTTAACAAAATGTTCCTTTTACTTCAGAAATGTACAAACTTGTTTGTAAGTACTTGACAGAATTGTTGCAATCATTTTTGTTAATATATCGCGTGTTTGTCTTTATTTTAATTGGGTTACTTATAAACAATATAACGTATTTTTTTGTGATACTGAGATAAACTCTTTATATAAGAGCATTAGCATTTTATGTAATAATGTTCCTGCGCGTAAAACATTTTCTTTATTAGCAAGAACAATGAAATTAGGTTATCAATTCCAACAAAAAGCTTTTACGCCGGAGGCCTCTGAGGGACACTAATGTGATAAGAGGTAGTTTGTGAAGGGGCGTAACGAGAGAACAACAAACTACGTTCAATGAGGTAATCCCGCGAAAGGGCGACTGAACGAAGGAACTGCCATGATCCACTCACAAAGCACGTAGTTCTGCATACGAAGCCAATGGCGGGGAGTTCAGGTATTACATGTTGACTTGCGCTATTGTTTCGTGTGGCGGTGTGCTATTGAACGACGGGGCCATTTATAGACCTCCCCCACACCTCATCCCCTCCACTCCCACCACCCGCATCCTCCCCTGGCCAACTCCGACCAATCGGTTGAATCCTGGGCATCTCTCCCTACGTCACCCCTTCTATGCCCCCCCCCACCCTTTTTTGACAGTACAACAGATGACTATCGGATCGATTCGGATGGAAGGTTACGAATAACCGAGTCTGCCGACGTTTTTGGGGTGAAGGTCGCACACCATCGGGTTACACGAACAGGCCAGGAGGAAATTGGATCCATTTCCACCCCTCAGCTGGATAGAAAGAGCTACACTTCTCACGATAAAACGTTTTCATGCTTATCTTCATGGGTACGGGATGAACCCATGAAAGAAAATTATTGCACGATATAACTTTAATGGGAGCACGGTTTTATTTTGGCATCGACAAAAATGCGGGTTCTTGATGGTTGTTTCGCTTCGATTTGGACGAACAGTCAGAAATATTTAGTGGACCTATATCCAAGACAGTATACACAAAACTCAGTACCACCCTTGAAATTTGACATGTATACGGAACTCTAACCGAAGTGCTAAGCTCTGGTTTTGAAACAGATTTGGCAAGCACCGGGTGTTTTCTCTGGTTGGAACATTAAAATTTGATATGAGTATGTCACGGTTTTAATGATAATTGTAATGTATGATATCGCAATAATAGCATCTGCATAGTTTTAAGATTTTTTTACGAATTTGGTAAGGTTAAGATACGACATTCAGTAAATCTAACGCACCTGTTCTTAATAGGAGAGCAGAATAACGATTTGACAACGTACTGGTCTTATTTTTCGCTTGACGAAGGGAATATTTTTACAGAAGCAAATTATAATCATTACACTCCATTGAATTGTAACAAAACCGTTTAATGGATTAAGTAATAATTTTCAGAGCTCTTATGAAATTCCAGGTAACTACAGCTGGAGATTGACAATATTTTTCTCCTAGTCTCGGCTCATTCCAAGTCACCAGGGTTGATGTTTTATCTAATGCGGTTCACTAAGTTTCAAACCGATCATGTTCGGCCCTTTAATAGCATATATAGCTATTGGAAGGTCGCAGGTTACATTCGAACCGGATGTACTGGAATGAAAGCGGGGGAAGAAACTGGAGAGCATTGAGAAAACCCACACACCACGGAAGTGTCTGCTCCACTCCAAACATGAGATTCACCATTAGAAAATGTCTCGCTCACCGGGGCCTGTATCAAATCGGAGGAGACTAGAGACACCTGTGTGTGCATAAAATCAAATAAAGCTCGTTAAAACTATTAAGTTAACTAGCTGTGATGAGTCGTCGAACATATCGCTGTAACTTCTGCGTTGCAGGGCAGGAGAGAGCAAGTGAGGAATTTCACATAGTATAAAACCGTGAAGTATATATAACACACAATTAGAGGTGCGCTGTATATTTCTCTTAGGATTACACTAATTTGAAATTCACGAATACATTTAGCACAAGTGAAATGCCTTTCATGTTTAAGAGAAATTTAGATATGTATTTAAAACATAGTTTTAAGAGTTAATAAACAATATATGGTGTAAATCATTTTTCATTGGCCTCAACAATACATAAAGGTGTCGCCTGACATGTCATAGTGTGTGTGTCCGAAGTCTGGAATCCTGGAAACTGCATATACATCTGCAGGAATATGTTTTCTACGTGTTGTGTTAGTGATACGTCTAGCAGCCTCTAAAAAAAAAGNACTGCATATACATCTGCAGGAATATGTTTTCTACGTGTTGTGTTAGTGATACGTCTAGCAGCCTCTAAAAAAAAAGCCGAAATAAACAGTTTTTTTTAAATTAAAAGTGACCCATTTTTATTCTATGAGAAAAAATAACGGAAATTGTTATAAAATTTCTACCGTTTTGCACACTAGTGTTGTTTTTATATAGAAAACTGGAAAAAAGTTGCAGAGAAGCAAACATCAAGCTGCTTTCAAGTAATTTGATTAATTTCATTACTGGAAAGTGCTCACTTGGGAATGCCTGCGTCAGTGTGGAGATTCAGCAGTACTTAATGCTGAATTCACTGCCTGACAAAAATGAAGCACCAATAGGGAATGGATACACTTTAGAGAAATGCACTTATCAAGAATCGTTAAAAACTTTTCGTGGTAAAAAGTAACTTTTATTTGTCCTTTATACTCTACTCGGAAATGCAAAATTAAAATTTGTGCACATGCGATGCTATTTAATTTCTTTCGGTCAGTACATTAGTTGTATTTTTTTCAGTAAAACTCTTTCCCTAAACGTTTAACAGTTTTCGGACAATTTTTATATAGACAAAATGTTGCCATTGAGTCAATAATGTCAGCAAACTCTCTCAGTTAGTTCATTAGGCTAATTAACTAGAATTTTAAGAAGCCCAGCGCGTGCTTTCTAACTAACTTTAATCATAAAATAACCTAATTATTATTCAAAGTAGTTTATCTTATTTTGTAGCCAAGAAACTGAACATTTTTATTTCCAGATAATAAGTTTGTGAATACGTTATTAACTAGATCATTTCCAAACGGAAAAAAAAAATTCCGAATGTTAGTGAAGAAGAAAGGGTCTTATTACCTCTACATATTTTTTGCAAGTAAATCTAACTGTAGCCTATTCACGGTTTATTTTCACTTTTTTACAATGGAATCATTGAAAAAAAAAAACACTTAATGAAATACTTGATTTTGTTTTTTTCTTAATATATAATGCATCACAATTATTGTATACTTNACTGCATATACATCTGCAGGAATATGTTTTCTACGTGTTGTGTTAGTGATACGTCTAGCAGCCTCTAAAAAAAAAAAGCCGAAATAAACAGTTTTTTTAAAATTAAAAGTGACCCATTTTTATTCTATGAGAAAACAATAACGGAAATTGTTATAAAATTTCTACCGTTTTGCACACTAGGCTTGTTTTTATATAGCAAACTGGAAAAAAGTTGCAGAGAAGCAAACATCAAGCTGCTTTCAAGTAATTTGATTAATTTCATTACTGGAAAGTGCTCACTTGGGAATGCCTGCGTCAGTGTGGAGATTCAGCAGTACTTAATGCTTANGAAAGTGCTCACTTGGGAATGCCTGCGTCAGTGTGGAGATTCAGCAGTACTTAATGCTTAATTCACTGCCTGACAAAAATGAAGCACCAATAGGGAATGGATACACTTTAGAGAAATGCACTTATCAAGAATCGTTAAAAAAACTTTTCGTGGTAAAAAGTAACTTTTATTTGTCCTTTATACTCTACTCGGAAATGCAAAATTAAAATTTGTGCACATGCGATGCTATTTAATTTCTTTCGGTCAGTACATTAGTTGTATTTTTTTCAGTAAAACTCTTTCCCTACACGTTTAACAGTTTTCGGACAATTTTTCTATAGACAAAATATTACCATTGAGTCAATAATGTCAGCAAACTCTCTCAGTTAGTTCATTAGGCTAATTAACTAGAATTTTAAGAAGCCCAGCGCGTGCTTTCTAACTAACTTTAATCATAAAATAACCTAATTATTATTCAAAGTAGTTTATCTTATTTTGTAGCCAAGAAACTGAACATTTTTATTTCCAGATAATAAGTTTGTGAATACGTTATTAACTAGATCATTTCCAAACGGAAAAAAAAATTCCGAATGTTAGTGAAGAAGAAAGGGTCTTATTACCTCTACATATTTTTTGCAAGTAAATCTAACTGTAACCTATTCACGGTTTATTTTCACTTTTTTACAATGGAATCATTGAAAAAAAAAACACTTAATGAAATACTTGATTTTGTTTTTTTCTTAATATATAATGCATCACAATTATTGTATGGTTNAAAAAAAAAACACTTAATGAAATACTTGATTTTGTTTTTTTCTTAATATATAATGCATCACAATTATTGTATGGTTGTGTTAACATAAAAGTATCTTAATTAGGGTTAAATTTAACCTTAATTATATTTTATCGATTCATTGTAATAATATTTCACTTATAACCAATATGAATGAAGATAGAGTGAAAACAGGCATGTTGGTAATGCCCAGTAAGAAATAGGTCTTATGCTAATTATTGTTACATTGAGTGCGCACGAATTCAGTGCGTTGTCCCTCGGGCATAATTTTCTACGCTTTGTTTGCATGAGTCGGAGGAATATCCTGGAAGAAGATTATTAGCACGGCTTCGGAAAAGTTGGAAGTAATCTCGAATGGACTGTACAGGGAAAATGTCACTTTTTAAAAAAAAAAGAGAAGGCAGTACGCGACAACTGTCTCGCTGCTGTTTCCAGAAGCGATACTCTCTTTACTCTGGGCCTTAATTAGTACTCAGGAGCATTCAGGGTGTACAGCACTTGAAGTGAAGTGCCCTGATTCTACCAGAAGATGGCCGTCCGGTGTTTGCGGGAGATGTGGTCGCTATTGTGCCAGTTCTCGAGCAGCGCTAGGGGGCGTCTCGTATGCAAGCCACGTAGGTTTGCAACGGGAAGCGATAAGACCGTGCGAGTCCTCCCCCTCCCCTCATTGTCCGACGGACGTAATACGCAAACCCTTGATCGGGCGCCTTCGTAATCCCGCGCGAAGGTAGACAAGAGGTACGAGATTTCCCTGAAGTGTCCGTGACCCGCAGCGCACACGAGCTAACTGGGGAGCCGAGTGGCCTCCCTTGCCCCTGGCTCATTATAATCACGCAACCCGCTAGAAGTGAGAGTGGCCTGGCTCGCGTGCCACAGCGCCGCCCCTGCCACCCTCGCGCAAACCCATCATCGCCGGACCGTGCCGAGTTTTCCGATGTTGTGTGCCTGCTCCGCGATCGTCAACGATTCGACTTCGTCCGCGGCGCGAAACATCATCTCGCACAGAAGGGAACTGGGACAGCTGCCAATCACTGCTGGTTCCTGCCTTTCAGAATTTACAGCTCTAAATATTTAAGGCGCAATGAGAAATTTGTATAGTTAGAGTATCTAAGGATTTCGCAATGCACAGTATGCTTTAAATATTAAATTCTTATTTGCCTTGTGAGTCTATCCTCATATGCTCCGTATGGAAAAGTACGTTACACAGGCGTCTACACCACAAATATTAATCCATTTGCCATTACCATGAACTTTTAATGGCATGCTTATGCTGAAATTTTTGANGCGTCTACACCACAAATATTAATCCATTTGCCATTACCATGAACTTTTAATGGCATGCTTATGCTGAAATTTTTGATTGTGTATTTAGCTAAATCTAGAAATATGTATTATTGCTACTTAATACTAAAGGCTTTAGGAGAAAAAAAAATTTGATTCAAATAAATCTTGCACTGCGCTCTTAATAAAAATAATAACAATTTTCAGTTTAAACTTATAACACAATAATGTTAATAGAAGCATATATTGAAAATGGTTTTTAAATATATTTTCAAGCGCGTTTTCGGAATAATATTTAGTTTTAAAACTACTCGTTTTTAGCCTTCGTTACGACCCAAGTTAAAACCGATAAAACTGAACAATGCCCAAACATGCAAAATCATGCCCACGAGATAAAATGGCTTCGGACACTGCATTTCATAGCACCTGAGACTTCACTTATGATTGCATTAGTAACCTTAAAACTCACTTTATCACTAATTACACGCCAAATTTTCTTTTGGTCTAAAGTAAAAGCGTGCAATGGAACACAGCGTAGCAGAAGTATTGCTTTAAAAGAAAATAATGTAAATGCGTCTAGAATGTTCTTAATAAAATAAAAATAATAACTTCGAACACTTATTTATACGAAGTTCATCAACTATGAATTCCATAACGGATATTATTCTAATTTCATTGCATCATACGATGTCCTAAACACGCTGGTAAAGTTTGTTGGTTAAGTAGCCAAATCTCGATACATGCTAAATCATAAATTACAAATCTCCAATCTTATGTAATAGGTGTTGTCGCGAATGTATAAATTTCCATTTTTCATGTCTTACATATGACGTTAAATCCACAGGTTTATCTGCAGGTGTAGCTGATACTGCACACAGATATATATCATACAGATTATGTACACTGACTTACATGAAATTAGTTCTTTTACTACCTACTGCATACATGTTAGTACTGAATAAGGCTAAAGTTACAAAATTTTACAAAAAAACTTCGTCATAAAATATTGTCAGATTGTGCCAGATGTGTAACCTATCATATTAAGAGAGCTATTTTACAATAATTTATCGCAGTTGCGTCTCCTTTTTTGTATGCTTCGCCTTAGGGTAAGTGGCCTGTTGAATAGCGGAGTTCGATAAGTCTTCGGGTTGATATTCGCTTGGCGAAGGCCCATCTTGATCTCTTATTAGCCGCAGGAGCACAGTGTTGCAATGTTGTCCTGGCTCCCACAAAGCAGGATAGGGATAATAACTGACCTAACATCGTCTGGTTTAGCAATATGGTTTAAAATACTTACAGTAACTGCTGACATGCTAACTGATTATGTACGTGCGGGTTCTCGTTGTGTCTTATCATGACTTTGAAACAGCGCCACAGCTCACAGAATTTTTTTCGGCCTTACCCTAGCCTCAAATTCAGGCGTTACGTCACTTTATGCCAAGTGCGCTCGAATGTGTAAATCAGCAAATAATATCTTCACCTGAAAAAAAAAATCTATCGTTTGTTATTAATTTCACACTCCGCGTGCTTGTACTTGACGGTGAACACTCAGAACAGACATCCCTATTATATAGTTTCATCTTAATGTTGCGCGCACACAAAATATTGTAGATCTTGGTTTAGAATTATTCATGAAATGCACTCCTTTGAGAGTATAAGTTTAGAGCAAAAGCAGAAGATTAATATTTATAATATTCAATATTTAGACTAAAGACGGGTAACTGAAGAACCGCTTACGCTTACAACTCAAAGGTTTGTGCACTATCAATGTGGCAGTCAAAATTATTTATTTTTTCGCCAGACAATTTTACAAAAATACAGGTATGGGAGTGGACGCAGATCTTAAGCCAATTTAATACAGTAGAGGTACTGAGCGTTCTATCTTAAAAACAGAATTTCCTAAAAATGTTGCGATATTTTTTCCGATTACACCTTCAAAGCCGTATACTGGTCCTAAGGAATTACTTTACCCCAAATAATAGTATTAATATTNCGTCTACACCACAAATATTAATCCATTTGCCATTACCATGAACTTTTAATGGCATGCTTATGCTGAAATTTTTGAATGTGCATTTAGCTAAATCTAGAAATATTTATTATTGCTACTTAATACTAAAGGCTTTAGGAGAAAAAAAAATTTGATTCAAAGAAATCTTGCACTGCGCTCTTAATAAAAATAATAACAATTTTCAGTTTAAACTTATAACACAATAATGTTAATAGAAGCATATATTGAAAATGGTTTTTAAATATATTTTCAAGCGCGTTTTCGGAATAATATTTAGTTTTAAAACTACTCGTTTTTAGCCTTCGTTACGACCCAAGTTAAAACCGATAAAACTGAACAATGCCCAAACATGCAAAATCATGCCCACGAGATTAAATGGCTTCGGACACTGCATTTCATAGCACCTGAGACTTCACTTATGATTGCATTAGTAACCTTAAAACTCACTTTATCACTAATTACACGCCAAATTTTCTTTTGGTCTAAAGTAAAAGCGTGCAATGGAACACAGCGTAGCAGAAGTATTGCTTTAAAAGAAAATAATGTAAATGCGTCTAGAATGTTCTTAATAAAATAAAAATAATAACTTCGAACACTTATTTATACGAAGTTCATCAACTATGAATTCCATAACGGATATTATTCTAATTTCATTGCTTCATACGATGTCCTAAACACGCTGGTAAAGTTAGTTGGTCAAGTAGCCAAATCTCGATACATGCTAAATCATAAATTACAAATCTCCAATCTTATGTAATAGATGTTGTCGCGAATTTATAAATTTCCATTTTTCATGTCTTACATATGACGTTAAATCCACAGGTTTATCTGCAGGTGTAGCTGATACTGCATATATATATATATCATACAGATTATGTACACTGACTTACATGAAATTAGTTCTTTTACTACCTACTGCATACATGTTAGTANATATATATCATACAGATTATGTACACTGACTTACATGAAATTAGTTCTTTTACTACCTACTGCATACATGTTAGTACTGAATAAGGCTAAAGTTACAAAATTTTACAAAAAAACTTCGTCATAAAATATTANCCTACTGCATACATGTTAGTACTGAATAAGGCTAAAGTTACAAAATTTTACAAAAAAACTTCGTCATAAAATATTATCAGATTGTGCCAGATGTGTAACCTATCATATTAAGAGAGCTATTTTACAATAATTTATCGCAGTTGCGTCTCTTTTTTTGTATGCTTCGCCTTAGGGTAAGTGGCCTGTTGAATAGCGGAGTTCGATAAGTCTTCGGGTTGATATTCGCTTGGCGAAGGCCCATCTTGATCTCTTATTAGCCGCAGGATCACAGTGTTGCAATGTTGTCCTGGCTCCCACAAAGCAGGATAGGGATAATAACTGACCTAACATCGTCTGGTTTAGCAATATGGTTTAAAATACTTACAGTAACTGCTGGCATGCTAACTGATTATGCACGTGCGGGTTCTCGTTGTGTCTTATCATGACTTTGAAACAGCGCCACAGCTCACAGAATTTTTTTCGGCCTTACCCTAGCCTCAAATTCAGGCGTTACGTCACTTTATGCCAAGTGCGCTCGAATGTGTAAATCAGTAAATAATATCTTCACCTGAAAAAAAAATCTATCGTTTGTTATTAATTTCACACTCCGCGTGCTTGTACTTGACGGTGAACACTCAGAACAGACATCCCTATTATATAGTTTCATCTTAATGTTGCGCGCACACAAAATATTGTAGATCTTGGTTTAGAATTATTCATGAAATGCACTCCTTTGAGAGTATAAGTTTAGAGCAAAAGCAGAAGATTAATATTTATAATATTCAATATTTAGACTAAAGACGGGTAACTGAAGAACCGCTTACGCTTACAACTCAAAGGTTTGTGCACTATCAATGTGGCAGTCAAAATTATTTATTTTTTTGTTAAATAATTTTACATAAATACAGGTATGGGAGTGGACACAGATCTCAAGCCAATTTAATACGGTACAGGTACTGAGCGTTCTATCTTAAAAACAGAATTTCCTAAAAATGTTGCGATCTTTTTTCCGATTACACCTTCAAAGCCGTATACTGGTCCTAAGGAATTACTTTACCCCAAATAATAGTATTAATATTATTAACGTAAACATATTTTTCATGAGCAGTATTCAGCAGCTACGTCAGCCCTTGGTGTTATTCAATTGCAAGCCGTGTATTCTGTGCGCGCGTGTATGAATAACTATTATATAAATATGCATGTTCATGTGTAGTGCATCTTATACTATTCATTCATAATATAAAAATATAAACATGAATGTTTCATATATATAATGTTTGTGTGTTGTGTAGTGCATCTTGAACAATCATAGCATAAAAATTAAAACATGAATGTTATATATATATATATAATATATTATTTATATATAGGTTTGTGTGTAGTGCATCTTAAACATTGATAACGCAAAAATATAAACATGAATGTTTCATAATTTACAAGAACAAAAAACTACTTTCTTTGGAAATTGACATTATTATTAATACTCCTGTGTCTATTGTGATGAACTTCGCTCATACACAACTCGTCTATATCGCGAAATATATACTACATGATTGATTATAGTTTAATTTTCACATGAAATTTCTCAATAAATATTTTTGTTCAATCGAGACTTTTATACGACAGATTGGACTCTACTGTAATGCCACATTTATGTACACGTGATATTTAATCTCAAAATATTTAATTCAGGAATTACGGCAATGTAACTTCAATCATGAGGTGTAATTAATTAAATTAATGCCTTAACACTACCTTAAAAGGAGTGCGTTTTTGGTTCTGGATTTGCTTATAACAAAATAAATTTTGTTTCCGAATTACGGTGTATTTTTAACCAATGATAAATGCGTTTACACGGGAAAGCATTCTGTTGCAGGAAAAACACATTTTGTTACAGTCGCGTTATGTATTATTAGCTATGTATTCGTCAAAATGATACCGAACGTATTATTTCAGGTCAAAGACTTATTCGGACAGTTGTAATAAATCATTTCCAAATAAAAATACACGGAACGCGAAGAGCAGGAAGAGCGTAAATTAAATATTTGTTGGCTAGACCGTATAATCAATTTTGTTAGTTAAAAATNGAACGCGAAGAGCAGGAAGAGCGTAAATTAAATATTTGTTGGCTAGACCGTATAATCAATTTTGTTAGTTAAAAATGGCATCATACATAAAGTACATAAGCAATTTCGTTTGTTCCGAACTTAATAAGTTGAAAAGTAATAATTTATTTTCCTTTATGCGACTCTATACGACTTTCTTTATAAGACTTTTCAAATTGTTGACAACAAAATTTTCACTTCTGTAATTCATATTTCAGTTTTGTAGTAGAAAATAGTTTTATAAATTATGCAGGCTATTCCAAAATGATTATTACAACTTTTATGGTTAGTAACTCGAAACGGTGAAAATTTTGCAACAACGGCACCTTTCTATTTTTCACCGGTTTCCGAACTACTAGCCATCACATTTGTAAAGATCATTTTGGAACATCTGCATGTGCTAAAAAATACTGTCGTATAAGCAGGAAGTTTTCTGTCGTCAGATGGATAACAGAAGTGCCGTTTAGAATTATATTTTACATTCACACTACTGTAACTAAAATTATGTTAACTGCAACGTAATAAAAACCTATTTTAACAAATAACAAAGGATAGAGACATTAAAAAGACTTTTGTGTTACGAAAATTATTACGTAACAATTTAAAAATTTTGTATGATGATGCTGAAGAAAATAATTTTAAATCGCTGTGCACGTTTGTTATTTAAGTTCACTAAATGATTGATGTAAAAACATTAATAAATAAACAGGAATTTAATGTAAATAATTACATCTTAACAAGCGAACTGATATATTCTAAGATGCGAAATGAACAGAATAAAAACCTACTGTCCCTATAGAACATCATGGCCATTCAAAGTAAGCCAACCTGAGAAAAGCATGGAGCTTTGTTGCCACAATTGTCGAGTGGCTGTTATCCCATACTGCATTCGCTGAGAAAGTTGAATTGTAACAAGTACAACATATAATTAATTGTATCAAAACAAGTGATTGCAGTCAATTCACGGTTACTCCCAACTTTTCTAAAGCGCAGATGAAGTTATGCTTGCAGGGTATTCTTCCTTCTCATGCTAACAAAGCTTAGCCAGATATAGAAAATTACACTTAAGGGACAAAGTACTGTATTCGTGCTCACTCAGAGTAATAATATTTTCAATATTAACTATTTCTTACTAGGCATTAACAACACACCTGTTTTCACCTTCTTTATATTCACATTAATTAAAAATGAAATATGTGTAATTTATAGAAACAATATAAATTAAAATCTGATTTAACCAAAATTATATTTTTATATCAAGATAAGTATAAAACCTTTGCGATACTTGACATATTTAAGAAACAACGAAACACGTCTTACATTAGGCGATTTTCAAAGGATTTATTAAAACATGTGAATATACTGCGAATAAACCATAGTCTATTACCGGTTTCTAAACACTTTGTGAATTAAACATTTGAAAAATCGCCCAATGTATGACGTGCTTGGTTTTTTTTCTAAATATGTAATGTATCATAAGCGTAATGTAATTCTGTTGATATAAAAGTACAATTTTTTTTAGATAAATTGAACTTTTACTTACATTTTATCCATAAAATATAATTTTTAATTCATAATTAGTATAATTTAAAAACAGAGAAAACTAATGTGTTGGTAGTCTAGTAAGAAGTAGTTCTTATGCAAATTACAATTACACTGACTGCGCACGAATGCGGTGCGTTGACCCTTTTGTGTAATTTTCCAGATTTGCTTAAACTTTGTTTCCATGAGAAGGAATTAATATCCTGAAAGTGGAACTTCAGCAGGGCTTCGATTTTAGTTGGTAAGCTGTGCGTTTATGTGAATGAAGATTTTAATTGATCTACACGATCGTGGATCTGATGCCACACATTCGGAGGTTGAGACATCAGACGGGCAAGACGGAGCTTCTTGCGTTNGAACTTTTACTTACATTTTATCCATAAAATATAATTTTTAATTCATAATTAGTATAATTTAAAAACAGAGAAAACAAATGTGTTGGTAATGTCTAGTAAGAAATAATTCTTATGGAAAATACAATTACACTGACTGCGCACGAATGCGGTGCGTTGACCCTTTTGTGTAATTTTCCAGATTTGCTTAAGCTTTGTTTGCATGAGAAGGAATTAATATCCTGAAAGTGGAACATCAGCAGGGCTTCGATTTTAGTTGGTAAGCTGTGCGTTTATGTGACTGAAGATTTTAATTGCTCTACACGATCGTGGATCTGATGCCACACATTCGGAGGTTGAGACATCAGACGGGCAAGACGGAGCTTCTTGCGTTTTTTGTTCTGTAAGGTTTCTTGTAAATAAGCAGACCTCTTAATTATAAAGTTTCCAGCGTCGTTCGTCAACTTTTAGTAAACTATTGTAAAAGTTTTGTTATGGTAACATAGTTAAATTAGTTAAAGAATTAACTATAATATTCATTGTAGTATCTTTGTGTTACGCNCTATAATATTTATTGTAGTATCTTTGTGTTACGCAATATGATAAACAATTGAATATTTCCTAATAGTTAACACGAAATACACCAAACCATCGTTTCTAAATATTGGCTGTAATGACTAAATAAATGTTTACAATTCTTAGAATATTTGGTTTTAAGATTTTCTTCCTGAAGTACGAAAGTTTTTTAAGGGAAGGAAAGTTATAATTTTTTAAAAAATGTTTGTTTTTTAGGAGTCTAAATTAAAATTTTACAAATGTAGTTTTCTGATTACTATAATTTCCTAACTTGCTTCACCTTGGCTTTGAGAACATTTGAATGGAACTTCAAAGCCGCAGACGAACATAAATTTTTCCTTTTTCATTCCGATCTTAGATTAAAGACTGGCAGTAGTAAAAAGCTGTTTCATCTCGCTCGAAAAAAAAAAAAATCGTATCCGCCTAGATGAGATAACTAGAGTGGCCCTCGTTGAAATTCACGTTGGCGAGGCAGCGGTTAACGAACTGTCGCAAGTACGTGCGCTGTGAGCCGAAAGCCGCCAGAACTGGAAATGTCCCCATTGATTTCAAGCAGGTCGGCTTTGTGCATGTGCTGTGCGTAGGTGGGTTGCTTCTGACAGGTGTAAAAGGCAACGCGTGAGCTTCGTGATAACTGCAGACAACGTACGTGTGTTAAGTTGTCCTGGGCTCGTCTCCGTAAGCATTAATAGATTCAGAGCTACGATAAGTCACAACGTAAGCCCTTTCTCCGGCAGCAGCAGTAATTCGTTTCTAAGAGCGGGACGTAAATAAACGGTATATTTCATATCTGCGAAGGGTTCCGTGTAGCCAGTGAATAAACCATAAATTTATCCTCCCCCGTGAAAATGGCTAGCAAAGTAGTCTTTATAGCAATAGCCGTAAGCTAAATCGTAACTGCAAAGTGTTTCTACGTGCAGTAGCCGGAAATTTACGTCACGCAATAAAACTAAAGCGATTCGAGTTAAATATTTATTCGCTCACTCTAAAATATTTCCTGATAACCATTAACAATTATTACTATATATTATTTTTAATGATTACCAAAAGAACGACAACACGTAAACTAAACGAAGGACTCTGTGCCTTCAATAAATACACTGATCGTTGATACTGCAAATCAGGCAAAAAAAAAAAAAAAATCATCTTTTAGAGGACGACGCGTAGCAGAAATTATGTTATATTATTTTCACTTAAAATTTACTTCATTGTTACGTAAATCAAGCATATAAGCTGCCTACCTTCCTTCCCCTATAAATTATACGGTCTAAATAAAATATAGGATAGTAAGTACGCTAAATAAAAAAAGGAATGGATATCGACTGCTCTGAAGTTAGTTCCTTTGATATAAATACTTACTCACCTCAAAACTAAATCAGTTAGACTTAACTCCGCCTCGTCGCATAAAAATTAATTTTCAATGTTTTTCTCAATTTTAAACATTTCCAGCATTTCTCGTGTTGTGTTACAGTTGCGTGCCAGTTTTAAACGAGTGACATGTCGGACGTACTTTTAAGCTCACAGACTGATAGAGATAATTTTATGAGGGCGTTTGGCACATTGCATTTTAAGAACGTTGAGGGCATCGGTGAAATACTTAGGATATTTAGTGATCAGAAGTTGATATAGTTGTGTGATGAAATAAGTATTTCATCTGCTCGTAAATATTTATTTAAAAAGTTTTTATCACGTTTAACTGAAAACTTTATGAATAAAGCTCTTAGCAAATTTCTGCCCGTATCTGCAGGTATTTTAACGTGAACACCAGGTAGCTTATGTGCAGTAATGTTGACAGCGAATCAGGAATGACATTTTCCCAGCTTGACGTATTATGAAAATAATTATATTTAATCCAGCGATCATTTAAATAAATTTCTTTGGTTTTATATACTCGTACATTACAGTAGGAATCAGCGTAGTGGTTACGTATCCTGTTTCTAAATAATTCTCAACAGGTACATGCCATTCATGGTTAATTGAGAACTTTTTTAATCAACCTTTGAAAAATGCTGTGTCCTATCTGCACATATTTTAAAGAGCACACCGACTGGAAGCGAGCAGCAAACTTTAGTAACGACGGAGGGAGGGCAGTTCCATGTCTTGAGGCCATATTCCAAGATAAGTTTTTATTTCATTATCTGAAAGAGATTTATATTAGGACCACATAAATTTAATATTTATAGTCACATGATTATAGTTTTCAAGTTATAGCACCGAAAAGTCGAAAATTTCGGAATATGGGAGCCCAAGTTTCCATGCTCCTAATTAACTTAGCCAAATAAATTACACGTCATGTGATCTTTATCATATAGACAACATATTAATTAAGTATCAAGGATATATAACAATAGGTACTCTGCTACTAGCATG
This sequence comes from Clitarchus hookeri, assembly GCA_002778355.1. Classification (NCBI taxonomy): domain Eukaryota; kingdom Metazoa; phylum Arthropoda; class Insecta; order Phasmatodea; family Phasmatidae; genus Clitarchus; species Clitarchus hookeri. Next base: position 78,389 of record NQII01006771.1, read on the forward strand.
CTGAATCTATTCTAAAATATGTATTGATGTTTTTGCAAACACATTTTTACTCGTCTCAGAGTAAATAATATTAGTATAAAATGGCTTATATTTTAAATAGAATTTTAAATTTTTGTGGTATTACATCAAATATAAGTCTGATGAAAGTGTAAAAAAAACATGAAAAATTAATTTCCAAAAATTAATTACGGAAGTAATAGTAATTTCAATTTTATATGTTTTGCAATACAAATGACCAAATGTTGCATAGTTACCATGTTTGGCTACATTTCAAATTAACTGTTGATGTCATGTAATGCGATAGAGAAATTTAATGTAAAACCTTTTAAGTGGTTCGATTATAATCTTATCTTAACTTTTAAAATAAAATTTGATTTCAAAGTATCCGGAAGTTAAACCTTAACAGCATGCGAAAAAACTGCCAGACTTAGAAGAAATCTCTTCATGGCGTTTCTTAGACTTCAAGAAATAATCAAGCTGAACTCGAATATTATACTCGTAAATCATTTTGAAATTTCTTTGGCACCAAGTTTAAGTTTAAAATGCTAATTTTTCTATTTAAAAAGCAGGCGAATGTTGTTTTTGGACTGATATAACATTTTTATCAAATTTATATTGTCATCACAAAACTGCGAAATATCGTTAAAAAAACCGAAAAANAGAAAAAACAGTACTTGAAGAGCTTTAAGGGCACCGCCTACCTGGCATTTGAATTGCGTTGCAGAGGTTTTGAAATCCGCGTGTTTATTTACGAAACCATTAAGTGTGTACCCCTGATACCAATACTCTTAACAAATGCATATTATAAATGCTATTCCCAATCCCTCCAACATAGCTAAAAATGGCTTTATTACATTACTGTATCTCATAGTATACTTGTCGGAAACATGGGAAACTATTATAGGGACCTCCACTAAACTTCGAAACAGAATTTCCACCTATGGCATGANTGTTTTTGGACTGATATAACATTTTTATCAAATTTATATTGTCATCACAAAACTGCGAAATATCGTTAAAAAAACCGAAAAAAACAGTACTCGAAGAGCTTTAAGGGCACCGCCTACCTGGCATTTGAATTGCGTTGCAGAGGTTTTGAAATCCGCGTTTTTATTTACGAAACCATTAAGTGTGTACCCCTGATACCAATACTCTTAACACATGCATATTATAAATGCTATTCCCAATCTCTCCAACATAGCTAAAAATGGCTTTATTACATTACTGTATCTCATAGTGTACTTGTCGGAAACATGGGAAACTATTATAGGGACCTCCACTAAACTTCGAAACAGAATTTCCACCTATGGCATGANTACTTGTCGGAAACATGGGAAACTATTATAGGGACCTCCACTAAACTTCGAAACAGAATTTCCACCTATGGCATGAGAGCGCCAACGCTTAAAGTCCCATAGGTAGACGCAACACGACGGAACCACTGCACGCCAATTTAGCGCCTTGCGCGTAGGAGCGAAGGTGCATCAGGCGCGCGTGCCAGTGTCGTTCTTATCGCTCCCGCGCTTCCCTGCCTTAAACGCACTAAAAAAAACCTCCAAGCAGGCGACGTCGTTAAGGGTTCCGCCTGGCTGGTGATTCAAGTACTTTACAGAGGTTTGGTAGAAAACAAGTGAGTCAAAAAGGCTGTATATTTTGTCGTGGTGTCTAAACACAAAAAAGCATATCAGAAACGCATCGTGCTCGGAGGCAAGCTTCAAGTGGTCATTAAAACTCCAAGGATTATTTTTTTGAGTGTGAAAATGACTAGAACGGGTCTTTTCGGAGACGGGTTTAGCTGCTCAACTGTCTAAACAGAAACTCTCACCGAAACGTAAAACGGCATATAGCGGTTTGTGCATAAACTACGGGTGATGTTAAGTGTAGTCGCGTGGAAAAATAAATGTTTTAGAATTTTAAATAACGTAAAACACTTAAAACAACTAAAACATCATAATAAAATGACTATAGTATTAAAAACACGTGAAATTATAACTCATAAAAAATTTCTGTTGATATTTTATATCTACTCAGAACTTTTAAAATGAAATAAATGCGTTCTTCTTAACAGAATAACGTAACGATGTTTTTGTGGCATAGATAATTAACGCTATTTTAACTATAGAAATAAGAAATAAGTTCGTAAGTCAATTTTGTCTTGTGGTCAAGGGGCTGGGCTAGTACTGCATCGGGTGAGTTATACTCCCCGTTTTGTCAAGGTGTAAGTTTGTTTTCGTGAATTATATTTTGAAGTAATTTTTTCCCCTATTCTCTGTTATTATTTGCATCTCATGTATTTTATAGAAGAAGAGTTGCATTTGGACACACACTTTAATTTTATCTTTATTGGCGTGCCGTAAAATTGAGGGGTCCCGCTTAAATACGCGTTCAGGCAAGTCTCCAACGGAAATACTGCACACCAGTTGAGCGAGCGCCTTACGCGTAGAGGCGATGAGGCAAGTAGCGAGCGAACAAAATACGCCCTTACAGCTCACGCATTTCGAGAACTCAGGATGCGCAAAGCAGCTGAAGGCATTCGGGAACCTTACGGCTCGGCTTCATCTACTTTGCAGAAATTCTTAGTTTTTTTTTCAGAATTCCGGTTTCAGAGTAATTATTGACAATGCTTGATTACAGATAATTTAAATTTTACGAACTTTTAAATATTTTTTAAATTTAATTTTCACTGTGTGTTATTTGCTAGCTATAAAAAGACAGGAACATTTTTATACTCTACAACTCGGGTTTTCCCTTCTTGCAACTAGCAAATAACACACAATGAAAGTTAGACATAAACATATTAATCAACTAGTCAAACGTAAATTTTGTGTAACCGAACATTAAAAATAACTTTTCGGAAACGGAATGTGTGAAACGAGAACGAGGAACTTGTATAATACGTGAACCTGAACCTTAAGCGGAATCCCTCGTAAACAATTTTGAACGCCCCAAGGTCACGTCAGGCCACAAGGAAGCACTGCGATAGGCCTTAAAAAGGCTGCGATGTACGCTCCCAGATAGCTGGATTTATAACGAATTTGATTTGTTAAGGAAGAGTATTACTACACGCGATGTAAGCCAGTGTATTAAATTACAGATGCCACTTTATACTCTTTTCTTCTATCATAAGAAAACTGCGCAAGGAAGCCCTAAATATAATATTTTAAAAAAATTAATATTTTTTTTAATGTTTGGATATACTTAATAGGATATAAATAAATAATGGCTAAGCGAACCAGGTTCGCTTCCCAGCGGGGTCGCTCCCGGATTTTCACACGTGGGAATTCATGCCTGGCGATGTCGAATGTCGGCGGGTTTCTTCGGAGATCTCCCATTTCTCCCGCCCCTTCATCCCGGCGCTGCTCCATACTCATCTCACGTCACCCTCATTGGCTCTCAAGACCTCGATGTTAAGAGCCAACCCGAATCTCTTCAAATCGTTCACAAAAAAGCGGCGGGTGTAGATAATTGTGTTTTTAANTCGATGTTAAGAGCCAACCCGAATCTCTTCAAATCGTTCACAAAAAAGCGGCGGGTGTAGATAATTGTGTTTTTAAATTCCTGAAAAATAATCGTATTTCCAGACCATTTAATTGCTGAGATACGCGTATACGAGCAAAAACTATTATTCCAGACGATATTTTACAACAGAGTCCCCCATAAGGTGAATATTTTCCTGCCATGAATTCTTAATTGGTTTTTATAGCTTGTTTATATGTTTTTAGAAAGAAAATTCCGAAAATACCCGTATACCCACATAGCTACAGCTACTGACCTTTCATAGCAGTAAAGACATAATGACTGGACAGTGAACTCGTATTTACTTCACAATATTTATTTCGGCCAATTTTTGCAAAATTGATAATTGACGTAATTTTTTTTTCCTGAATTTTCTTTTTAAAAACCCGAAAAGTTACACTGTAAATTTTTTGTACCTTTAACAGAAAAATCCTTGGAAATCCGGTTGCCAAGAAAAATTATAGGCTTTTATTACAAATTACATTATTAAGAAAAAAAAATTAATAATTTTTTTCTTCTTTTAGAAAATAAATGTGATGAATTAGTATAATATAATAGCGATAAAAATTATTTCTTAATATAATTCACGAAAAAAAAAGTTAACACGTTGCCAACACGGACGGTAGAACTCACGTCCGCTGCATTATTACCCCACCCCCTTAATCGCAATACCAACTTGGCTTACGAATTATTTACTTACTTTTTATAGTGGAAATAGATTTAAATACCTATGCCGCAAAAAATCGTTACTTTATTCGGTTAAGAAGAACGCATTAATTAATTTTTTAAAATTCTGAGTAGATATGAAATATTAACATTAACAGTTAATGAGTAATACTGTAACTTGTTTTTATAANTCGATGTTAAGAGCCAACCCGAATCTCTTCAAATCGTTCACAAAAAAGCGGCGGGTGTAGATAATTGTGTTTTTATATTCCTGAAAAATAATCGTATTTCCAGACCATTTAATTGCTGAGATACGCGTATACGAGCAAAAACTATTATTCCAGACGATATTTTACAACAGAGTCGCCCATAAGGTGAATATTTTCCTGCTATGAATTCTTAATTGGTTTTTATAGCTTGTTTATATGTTTTTAGAAAGAAAATTCCGAAAATACCCGTATACCCACATAGCTACAGCTACTGACCTTTCATAGCAGTAAAGACATAATGACTGGACAGTGAACTCGTATTTACTTCACAATACTTATTTCGGCCAATTTTTGCAAAATTGATAATTGACGTAATTTTTTTTTCCTGATTTTTCTTTTTAAAAACCCGAAAAGTTACATTGTAAATTTTTTGTACCTTAAACAGAAAAATCCTTGGAAATCCGGTTGCCAAGAAAAATTATAGGCTTTTATTACAAATTACATTATTAAGAAAAAAATGGTTGCCTGTAAAGTCGGTTTTACGGGCGAAGATTTTACGTGACAACGTAGTGCTGCGCGCGCGGCAGACCGATCATAGTTGAGTGGGAGAGAGACGCAAGGCATTCGGCGGGCCTCTCTCTCGTTCGGTGACTCATCGTAACGTTACCGAGCGTTACACTTTTTCATAAGTGACTCCCAGCCGCAACCTAATTTAAGACGTTGTCACGTCAAAAAAACAATATCTGTCACTGCAACGAATATTCATTAAACATATTTTTTTAGTAATGCGAGAGCGTCTTTATTTATCAAGCGCGTTATTAATTTCCTTGTGGTTCGTCTAATTACATTTATTAATTGTAAAACTGCGACGCTAGCTCCACCGCGTCGTTCGTCTTTGGAATTGCTTCCATGCAAGGTGGCTTTCTCCTTGGCCGGCTCGGCTCCCCTCCTGTTTCCTCCCCTCATTTCCCTCCCTTGATTACCCCTCCTCGGTGACTCATCGTAACGTTACCGAGCGTTACACTTTTTCATAAGTGACTCCCAGCCGCAACCTAATTTAAGACGTTGTCACGTCAAAAAATTTAATAATTTTTTCTTCTTTTAGAAAATAAATGTGATGAATTAGTATAATATAATAGCGATAAAAATTATTTCTTAATATAATTCACGAAAAAAAAAGTTAACACGTTGCCAACACGGAGGGTAGAACTCACGTCCGCTGCATTATTACCCCACCCCCTTAATCGCAATACCAACTTGGCTTACGAATTATTTACTTACTTTTTATAGTGGAAATAGATTTAAATACCTATGCCGCAATAAATCGTTACTTTATTCGGTTAAGAAGAACGCATTAATTTATTTTTTAAAATTCTGAGTAGATATGAAATATTAACATTAACAGTTAATGAGTAATACTGTAACTTGTTTTTATAANATTTTTTAAAATTCTGAGTAGATATGAAATATTAACATTAACAGTTAATGAGTAATACTGTAACTTGTTTTTATAATTGCAGTAATTTATTATGATTATTTTGGTTGTTTTAAGTATTTTACGTTATTTAAATTTCTAATACATTTCTTTTTGCATGTGACTACACATTACATCGCCCCTAGTTTTTGCACACTTGCTATTTATTGTTTTACGTTGTTGAGAGTCCACCATACTGCTTGTGCCCCGGCATACGAGTCGGTATAATACAAACATTTCTTGAGATCTGTTGCAAACACGGTTCTTGTAGTTCAAAAAACGAGTAAATTTGCAAGAGAGATTTTTGTACTCTTACAAACATTTGTAAAATTAAAAGCAATTTCACAGTAAATATTAAAAACATTTTACAGTGTATAAAAATTAAGTAACCAAAATGGCGCGGAAGGTTACCCTTAAGACTGTTGACTGGTTGAGAATTTGGTATAGGGAAAGAATGATAATGAAGTTCCGTTTTTTGGCGTTCCTGGTAAAAAAAAAATATGTATACCACCCGGTGCTTTTTTGAGCATATAAAACCGCATAATTTAATGATTTTTTGTGGCATAGATACTAAACGCTCAATGAAGAATGCGTTGATCCAGGCGCAAAAAGGTACTGCTCATCAAACTTGCTTGACACACACAACGAAAATGGCGATGTTATCAGAGGACAGTGGAGAGAAATGGTGACAAGTGATGATGCATTACGTAAACTACACGCATCGATGCATTTAGGGAGCAACAGATACTCTACCACTTCTGCTTCTATCAGGAAAATGTTTACTAAATACTTACTCTCTTCTGTGTTTATGAATAGCATTTAAGAAACGTCACCTGTCTGTATACGTTTTTTTTCAGTTCCTCCATTTCTCTCTAAAGCATGTTTTTATGACAGTGAAAAATGGCTCAAACGGGTGTTTTCATGGTTAATTGTTAGGCATGAACATTCTGGCACAAAACANTTTATGACAGTGAAAAATGGCTCAAACGGGTGTTTTCATGGTTAATTGTTAGGCATGAACATTCTGGCACAAAACACTAAAGAAGGAATAGGAACGTGCATAAAACCTTTAGTTTTATTATTACGTCACACAATTGTAGGGTCTCCGCTGAAAGTCTCACAGAGGCACGTTATGGACGGCAAGACAGTGCTTTGTGCGTAGAGGCGATGAGAGAGTTGAAGCGCATGTCTCGGTCGCCCCTAGACCTCCCACGCTTTTAGACCTCAGTCTTCCAAAATTCCTTCAACCAGGCGGCCGCCTTAACGGAACGCGGGAGAGAGTCTGTTTACACTCCAAGAAGAAAACCGCTCACGTCGAGATGGACGTCTGTAGCTCGGGTCGACGCCCCACCTCGAGGGTTGTATCAGATGTTTACCGCTGGTTCGCGGGGTTCTGTTGACAGGACTGTGGGGTTTCGCGACGACTGTCGTGGGGGAAGTATACGCCGGGGGTGGGGCTTGCGGGGTGTCTCCCCCCCCCCCAAAAGC
>NQII01006771.1:85783-112399 GCA_002778355.1 Clitarchus hookeri
CTCTCTCTCTCTCTCTCTCTCTCTCTCCTTGACGCTTCGAGGGAAGGAAAAGTAGGTACGAGCGCAAGCCCTTTCTGTTTTCGCAGAGTTTTATCAGGACCGAAAATAATGTTCGCTGTGCCATCAATATTTAAACTGAGCACTTTCGAATTCCCAGTAATCACAAATATTTTCCTAGCAATTTTAATTCAACGCAAAGTCGCGGAATTACTTTCCCTTCATCATTACCAACTTTACTGGGCGCATGTTAGTTAGTGTGCCGATTAAAATACACGCCTTTAGGGGCAGTGAAATTTATTTCCAAAGATTGATATAAAACTTGCAGAAATTATCGTAAACAACTTACAAATATTTTGCTCTAAGAAAAAAAAACTTTGAAAGTATTGGTAAACAGTAAAAAACACATTTTCGTTTTCCTTTATTACGGACAGGGAAATTTCGTGAGTTCAGTTACCTGTAGATTTTACTGAAGAATCACAAGTACATTCAAGCTTCCGATATTTCTTTATAGTCCATTCACGGTTACTTCCAATTTTCCTGAAGCGCCGCTACAATTATACTTTCAGGATATTCCTCCGCCTCATGCAAACAAAGCTTAACCAAGTCTAAAAAAAAATTACACGTAAGGGACAATGCAATGCACTTGTGCGCACTCAGTTTCAAAATATTTTGGATAAGAACTATTAATTTTTAGGTATTGCGAACACATTTTTTTCTCCGTTTTATTCATATTAATTGTAAATTGATTTTGTAATTTATAAATCAGATATAATAAAGAGTTAAATATAACAAATATGAGATACTTATATGTTAAGAGAAGTATAAACCGCTTGAGATACACGACATACTTAGGAAACAACCAAACACGTTATGCATGTGGTGATTTTTCAAAAGTTTGTTTTGAAAAGTGTGAAGACGCCGTTAATAGACTATATAGCCAGTATTGGTTTCTTTGCAGTTATTTTTTTTATTGAATCATTATCCTCCTGTGTTCCACTTGTAAAAATGACTTAAATGTCGACATGTTTAAAGATAGNATTTTTTTTATTGAATCATTATCCTCCTGTGTTCCACTTGTAAAAATGACTTAAATGTCGACATGTTTAAAGATAGCTTCTCCTAAATTTAATCCGAAAAATGTTTTCTGTACACAAATTATTATTTTTTTAACTTCCAATAAATTGCCGCTTGAGCTGGCCAATTTTCCGCCGGATTCGAAGTGGGAAACACGGGAAATGCGGTAGAATCGTATTTAAATATCACAAGTGGAATGAATGTGTTTTCATTGGTTAAGTCACCTCGTGAACTCTGTAGCTTGTAAATGTAATTATGAACACGAGGAAGCTTACCTTGGGACTGTTTGAACTCGGCCTGCTGTTGGTCGATCGCACACAGTAATATGCACTGTAAAAACTGACTTGCGTGGCTGAAGTCAGAAATTCTAATAACCGCTGCCGTTGACCGTTTGAACTCCAGGAACAGACGTCGGACGATTCCTCGTGCGCTCTGAAAAAAAAACGCACAAATAACGGCTTGGCATCTACAATTATTATTAAGGCAGTTGTGCACCCTTTGAAAACAAAATAGTGATAAACCACTTGTAAGAAAACAAATTATCAAATAAGAATGTAGTTTCTTGATCTTTAACAGACGTTTGTGGAAACTTAGTAATTATCACCACTATAGCTTCCATTTAGAATATAAAACTNTTTCTTGATCTTTAACAGACGTTTGTGGAAACTTAGTAATTATCACCACTATAGCTTCCATTTAGAATATAAAACTATGTCTGAGAGTTTGCTTAGTTACCACGCAAACAGATGGAGCATTGGAGCTGACTATATTGAGAATCGCTTTCCTGAGTGTGTTACATAAATCCAACATCCCCCCCTTAAACACACTTCATAACCACCTTAAAAATATTGTATCCCGGACCAGGGGGGTATCAAAATTTTTAATAGAGTAATNTTTCTTGATCTTTAACAGACGTTTGTGGAAACTTAGTAATTATCACCACTATAGCTTCCATTTAGAATATAAAACGATGTCTGAGAGTTTGCTTAGTTACCACGCAAACAGATGGAGCATTGGAGCTGACTATATTGAGCATCGCTTTCCTGAGTGTGTTACATAAATCCAACATCCCCCCCCCCCGCTAATTTAAACACACTTCATAACCACCTTAAAAATATTGTATCCCGGACCAGGGGGGTATCAAAATTTTTAATAGAGTAATGTTAATAAATTGTTACTCTATATCGAGGAGTTTGTAANTGTTAATAAATTGTTACTCTATATCGAGGAGTTTGTAAGATTTTGAAAACAAAATAAAATAAAATTTTTTTAAGGGCTGATAGCACAATTTATAATTACCCTAACGTAAATGTAATATTATGGACTATATCTTATTTTGAATGAAAAAATCACGATAGAGTTATCATTGCATTGATTTCAGGATAATTTTATACATGCGAACAGCGTTTGATTATTAAATGGAAACTTCGGGAGATCTGGTTTAGTTCATTATTTTCCTTGTACGTCAATATCCTAAAGCTGAGTTTAACTTAACACTGCCATGTATCAAATGATTAACGACCACAAATTCGTTAAGATAAATTGAGAAACTTTCAGGTTTAACAATGATTATATTAACGTCCATCTAAAAAAAAAAGAAAACAGTGACCGTGAAATTCAATTTTGTACAGTAAACTTCTGATGAGACATTTATACGTTCAAAATATAGCAAACTATTTGCTGATGTACGCTCTATAATTTCCATCAGCATCTTCTTTGCAAAACTGTATCGTAACTCCCAGGTTTGGTTTATGTCGATAATATTTAGTTTAAAAGGCAAATTTTGAAATAATATTTTTTTTTGCGAATAGTCTTCTTGATTATATATGTTTTAAATGTTGTGTAAATACAAAAACATTTCATTTCAAAATAATTCGATTCGTATTGCGCCGTTTCATGTGATATTGTTCTGTGCTATTCTTGCATNCATTTCCATCCCGGGAGAGCGCTACCCAAGTTCCTTACTACTCGCTTTGCAACGAGCCTCGCCTTCGTGCGTCCTCGCCCACGTCGTGCTTGAACCACGTTGCAGTACGGTTGAAATACAACGTTCTTCAAACTGCGTCCAATGCGCTGATACACGAAAAGAACACGTACTTCAGACGACGGCTGTTCAGGTACTTTTCAAGACGTCACGCACATTATAAAACATTAATACTGCTAAAAATAATTTTTTTTTTCTTTCAAAGTGTTATATCTCCAAATATACGCGTCAGATATATGCGAAACTACTCAAGGGTCCTGCATTGAAACTTCGTATGGACTTTTCGCCAATAAAAGGAAAGGGTCACCGCTAAAAGTCCCATAGCTACAGCAGAACGACGGGAAATTTGCACACCAGTTCAGAGCCTTGCACGCAGGGACGATGGCTCACTTGATGCGCGTAGCAGTGTCGCCTTTATGGATTAAGATGTTAAAATATGGCTAGACTCAAGAAATATAATATTATATTTAAAAATAGTTGATTTACGCCAAGAGAAATTAAGTGCCATAAAATTAAAACAAAACCCTTTATTAACGAAACAAAAGTAAGTTAAAACACCCGTTTCATTAGATTAGAAAGTTCTACTACAAATCAATCGCGCTGTTGCCTTGCCAATCTGGCACACATAGAAGGCGTTTGGCAAACGTTGCGAGTTTCGGCGGTGAGCACCGAAGCGCTGCCCTTATTTCGCCGGGAGTCTTTGCATCTTGGCGCCTCTTTTCTTATCCGGCGTCTGGGCCTTGGCGAATATACGAGGAGNAGAGGGAACTAGCTGCCAAACGTGTTTTTAAAATGTTATAAGAAAAATGGAGACATATTGTTGTGGAACATCTAAAACTTATATTACATTTAAACCAGCAAGTATGTAGAATTCACGTAAATTATAAACGTAGCGATACATATTAAAATTTACATTTGATGTTGCCTACTTCCCGTGGCGCAGATGGTTGGTGCGCCGCCGGTCTGGGGTGCAGCAGTTTCTAGGTTCAAATCCCAGGTAAGGCAGTGGTGTTAGTTTAAGTTAGGTTAGATGTTAGAATGTAAGTCGTCCCCTGATAAGCCTTCAGGTATAACATCACGGGAAGTTAATAAGCCCGTTCCCATTCAAATTCCAATACATGTTATATATAACAATTTGTCATAAACGTGCAAAATTTACCTTATGCGCTGCAAATTTTTTGCGAGTAGTTTTTTAAAGAACTGTTTCTAAGACACGCCAAATATATTCTCTTGTCGGAAATGTTTGTGTACAGTTAACTAATACCAGAGAGAAATTAAGAATACTGAGATGAAATTGTGGCGTGACTGCGAACTCCAGCCACACAGGCCAGCAAAATGGCCTCATCGACAAGCAACATGGCTGATCCAATCACGCCTTGAAGAATAACTTGCCAAACCACAGCCCGACCAATTAGGAATTTTCCGTAACGCAGACTTCGGTTTGGATCGGACGAGGACGTATGTGACTGGGTAAATACGTCGACAAATGTCTCTCTTCTGCTCTCCAAACTCGCGGAGACAGATCTGGGCTGTGGAGAAGACGTTCAAGAAACTCCCAGCCAAATCACTGAAGCGTATCACTCACCAAGTTGCCAGTGTATGTATGGGAGTTATCATGAAGAAGGGTAATACCGTCAAATATAATTCCATGGCGTTTTGACCTTAAGGCGGGCTTCAGTTTATGCAAAATGTCTTCTTAGGTCTGTGCAATGGTTGTGGTCCCCACGTTCGAGAAAATCGACAAGCAGAGGACCCTTTCCCGTCGATGACATTCTCGAAACTTGTGTGTATAGCTTTTGATTTTATTGGTGGGTGAAAATTCATGTTTCCACTGTTGGCTCTGCCAATTGCTCTCGCATTCCAAATCGTGGCACCACGTGTCAACTATGGTGACAATACGGGACAGAAATGCATACACTTCCTCATGATATCGTTGCAGTTGACCAAGAGATGCAGCCATTCTGTGGGTGTTTTGTTCCTCCGTCAGGTGACGTGGAACCCACTGCGCGCAAACGTTTCGGTAGTGTAGGCACTTTCTCATAATGGCGTGCACGGAATCATGGATTATCCCCACCAAAGACGAATTTCTTCCACAGTGACTCGTCGGTTTTCCTGGATAAGACCGTCCACCCCGAGCAATAACATCGGGAGTAATGACACGATATGGGCTTTTGTCCTGCACGAGCAACGTCTTGCAGTGACACACAACACTCTCGGAATCTCTTATACCAATCCAGGGCACGAGAACGTGGCATGCTGTGTTCGCCGCACACGGCATGCATGCCACAATGAATTTCTCATCCTTAACACAATCAGCGGTCATAAAGCGAACCACGCCTGTCTGTTATTTTTTTACCCCCATCCATTTGTGATGCTGGATAATCACACGTAGCGCTAGCACTAAGTATGTGTGTCAGTGCCGCCAGTTGTGACCGTGCTTTCCCTGGTTCCCAACAGATGTCGGTACTATTATGTTACCGTCTTGCGCGCCATTGAATTTATACTTAGTCACCCGGTTCCATTTTACTGCTACTCACTTTGCTCGTAAAGTTGGCAGTGAATCAGTAAAAGTAGTTCGACGTATTAAAGTCGAACAAAAAGTTAGATGTTAAAATTTGTTCACACTGAATCTGTTCAGTTAATTTCCTGTTATTTAATGCACTTAGTAGGAATTTCGCATTTCAGTATCATACGTAAGTTCTGAATAGTTTAATATTTATACATTTTTGGTGCATTGATAAAGCGACAGCGTCCACGGCAATTATAATTTTACGTAAAGCAGAATGATCAAAAATGAAATGAGAATTGGGCTTTCGAAAGTGCTCAATTGACCTAAACAACTAATAGTGACATGCGAAACGTTTCTAAAATTCGCACTGTCACACTTGATCAACAAATAAGGAAAGTGATACGATACAGGATAATGCAGCGGAAGGATAAAAAAAACGAAGTAGTATATCGTAATCACGGCTCTTAAAAGTTCTCAGTTAACCCCGAAGAACCNAGCGGAAGGATAAAAAAAACGAAGTAGTATATCGTAATCACGGCTCTTAAAAGTTCTCAGTTAACCCCGAAGAACATTTACTTCTTTGACGCGCTGCGGGCAAACTTTATATAGTCCATTCATGGTTACTTCCATCGTTTCTGAAGCCCTGCTAGAGTTCTATTTACTTTATTTCCCTACGACTCAAGCAAACAAAGCTTAACCGAGTATAGAAAATCGCATGAAAGGAACAACGCACCGCACTCGTGCGTGCTTAGTGTAATAATATTCTGCATATGAGCTATTTGTTGCTAAGAATTGTCAATNAGCGGAAGGATAAAAAAAACGAAGTAGTATATCGTAATCACGGCTCTTAAAAGTTCTCAGTTAACCCCGAAGAACCTTTACTTCTTTGACGCGCTGCGGGCAAACTTTATATAGTCCATTCATGGTTACTTCCATCGTTTCTGAAGCCCTGCTAGAGTTCTATTTACTTTATTTCCCTACGACTCAAGCAAACAAAGCTTAACCGAGTATAGAAAATCTCATGAAAGGGACAACGCACCGCACTCGTGCGTGCTTAGTGTAATAATATTCTGCATATGAGCTATTTGTTGCTAAGAATTGTCAATACACCTTTTTATCCCTGTTTTATTTAGGTTAGTTATAAATAAAATACTATAATTTGTAAATAAATAATAAGTAAAATTTGAATTTAACCCAAATTAAGATACTGTAATGCTAACGCAGATATAAAACAATTGCGATACATGGAATATTTAGGAAAAAATCAAACACATTAAGATATGGAATGATTTTTGAAAGGTTTTATTCAAAATATGTCAATAAACCGCGACCATATTAAGATAATGGGCGATATATAGTAAGTCTAGTATCACGGAACTACAAAGCCATCTGCCTGGAATGAGTAAAGAAAACCATTTGCGAACTTCAGAACACAAGCGTGATTACCCTCGGTCACCATTAAGGGCCGCGGCGGTAAAGTGGTTAGAATGCTCGTTTCCCACCAATGTAAACAAGGTTCGATCCCCAGCCGGGTTACTCCCGGATTTTTGCAAGTGAGACTCATGCCAGACGATGCCGCTGGTCAGTGGGTTTTCTCGGAGATCTCCCGTTTTCCCCGCCCCTGCATTACGGAGCTGCTCCATTCTCACCTCATTTCACCCTCATAAGCTCTCAAGAGCTTTTAATGGCCGCCCAAATCTATCAACCCAACAACTCGGTTGCCATTACATTTTTAGCGGCCTTCAAGAAATAATAAACGAACAATGTAGAAATTTTCGGGTATGGTGTAGGCCAATACCACGGAAAAAAAAGTATACAATTTGTCAGTGCAATCAGTTCCCACGTTAATGACAATACACTTTAAACAACAACGCCATAGTTATCGAAAGCTGCGAGTTTTGATTACCAAAACGAGTAATTTGTTTGTTTAATGATATAATATCTACACCAAATTCTCTGGTTGTAAAATGTGAGTACAGACGCACAGACGTTGACATGCAGAAGCAACAACAATAAGTTTTTTCTCTGGTATTTGTTAAGTATACTGCAAGGAATGTTAAGTTTACGATCTTACATCACGTGTGTATTATTTCCATGTGATCTTTATTTCATTTAAATTTCACATCTACGANGTTAAGTTTACGATCTTACATCACGTGTGTATTATTTCCATGTGATCTTTATTTCATTTAAATTTCACATCTACGGTTATGGTCGTCTCGTAGATTATTATTTCCCGTGAAGAAACTTACGTATTCAAGTTCTGAATCCACGATCTGACGAACCTCATTTTTGTGTGCTATGTTTTGTTAGGTGTAAATAGCCGAGTATGAACACAGTGACAGAACGCGGACCTGTACCAGTTTAGCGATATATCTTGGTTTCAGATTCCATCGCGATGTGGCATGTGATATGTTGATGTGGGCGCCCAGTATCAACCTCTATATAGCGTCACTAGGGCGTGACTTATGGGTGCAAACGCTTGNCAACCTCTATATAGCGTCACTAGGGCGTGACTTATGGGTGCAAACGCTTGGAATTGAATTTCGTTGTGGTGCCTCTACATCGTGTTAAAATACACCGAAGAGCCAAAAAAAACTGGTATAGGCTTGCGTATGCTCATAACAGAGGTGTGGAACCAATCAGAGTAACGCGATGCGGTCGGCAGCTAGATCGGTTACTGCTGCTACAATGGCAGGTTATCAAGATTTAAGTGAGTTTGAACGTGGTGTTATAGTAAGCGCACGAGAGATGGGGCATAGCATCTCCGAGGTAGCGATAACACTTGGACGTTCGCGTACGACCATTTCACGAGTGTACCGTGAATATCGGGAATCCGGTAAAACACCACATCTTCGACATCGCTGCGGCCGGAAAAAGATCGTGAAAGGACGGGATAAACGATGCCTGACGAGAATTTTTAAACGTGGCAGACGTGCAACCCTTTCTAAAATTGGTGCAGATTGGATTTGTAGACTGCCCTGCAGTATTTATGGTGTGAATTGCCTCCTGCATACCTTAAGACATTAGTAGATTCCATGCCACGTCGTCTTGCGGCACTTCTGCGTGCTCGCGGGGGCCCTACACGATATTAGGGAGGTGTAACAGTTTTTTTGGCTCTTCAGTGTATATCACAATTTTCTTAGTAGCCTTTCCTGTAAAGAAAACCGCTTATCGTGTATAATGTCAACATTTGCTATTGTGGTACCGATGCGCTGCGACATCAATAGAAATACAAAGAAGAAATATAAACTATTGTTGTGAAATTATGAAGAACATAGTGAGCGAATTGCAGACAAAAGGCGGGTACTTATCTTTGTCTTTAAGCAGTGACTTATTTAATTTCACAAATATATAATTATTTATTAATATGCAATACTCTCACTTACGAGAAATGTCTTTCTACAATATTAAAGTAAATGTGCGATATAAGCCGTAATTCGTGAACTAAAACATATGTGCTTATATATTCACTCATATGAATCACTAAAACTTAAAATAAAATGGTGTTTATTTATGTACAGCCAAGACTGTCTTATGCCAGTTGTTATTACCAAAATTTATTATAATAGAATTTAGACAATTATATACGCTGTGTCTGTTCTGGGAAATAATTACTGCAGTTAACTGTTCGTAAGAGCGCATGTTAAATGACCAAGCATATTACCGTTTTTTTCCATCCAATGTATAAAAGGTTCTAAAGATAAACATGATTCATGCGAATTACATTCAATTACAAATTTTTTCCACTTTTCCAGAAAATTGCATTAACTTCTACGAAGAACATTTCTCATCCCCTCCCACAGAGCATTCGTTTTCAAAGAAACCCAACCCTAACAGTATTCTTCTCGTACAAGAAAACTGGTGAACATTGCGGAAAGGGCCAGGGACCATGACCTAAATAACGCTCCTTTCTTTTCCCTCGCATCTATTTCCATATTTCATCCTCACTGACCCCACCCACGGCAGAGAATAACTTCGGTCTGCCGTCGTAGCTAAGGTTAAATAGTGGGCACATTTTTCTCTTCCCCCCCCCCTTCCCCTTTTGCAAATGAAAAACGGACAAGGGTAATGCGAGAAATATGTCTTCGTAAATTATTGTGCGTGTCTGCAACCGGAGAGGCAACTTTCTTCGAGGGAATAAAAGAAATCCTACTCTTTAAGGATAACATTTTAAACATCCATCGCACGGTTTGCAATACGAGATAGAGTACTTTATCCGATAAGTGGCTATCAATCCACGTTCGGAAGAAATAAAACGAAGCTTGCCAAACGGGATACCAGACGAACGATATGGCGAAAGCGAGGAACAAATGATTCAAATAAAAAATGGCACCATTTACCAGCTCTTGAATTCCGGTTCCAAAGTGCCGCCTCATGTGATATCAAACATGCCATATGTAATACAGGAAATAGCGAAATAAAACAAGCTCGAAATTGTTTAAGTGTAGTTATTATAAAGATATTAAACAAACCTTTTACTCCAGTAAATCCATTTCGGAGTAAAGTATGAATAATTTAAAACATACATTTGTTTTTTAATAACGAAAATAAATTAAAATTTGTTTGTACTTTTTGATAATTAATTTTATAAACATGGGAAAACTCATATAAAAGGTCAGTTAATAACCGAACATTTTAAATTGCTGAAATAGGAAAATATGTTTTTGAATTAATTTTTTTATATAAGTGAAGGAAATTATTCATCAATCATTCTATCAAATACGAGGTAAATATTAAGATATTAAATATAACCAGTAACAACAGCATCTTATGCGGTACTGACGAGGTCAAAAAATAATTATTCAAATAGTTATTAAAACGGCTGTTACATCACAGAATTGGTTCTACAAGTGCCCAAAACTACGTCGCAAAAACCTATAGAAACCCAACCTCAAATAGGTAAGATAAACAATGGAAACTGGTTATATATAAAACAAATATTTAGATTTCTTTATAAATTTCTTGTACCACATTTACTCACATTCTTATCGTGCTTAGACTACACAACAGAAAATAATTGTTCGTCGTGGACTTTAGAAAAAACCAAAAGTGACTCAAATTTCTTTCTCATAGTTGTTGATTAGAAAATTTCATGAAAGATTTTCTCTCGGCGAAAATGACATATCTTATCACGGTTACGTAACACATAGGAAATCTATTAAACTTGGGGGATAGAAATGTTGGTGTGAAAATTTTTTAGGGAACTCCAAAAAGTATACCCGTCTGTCGTGATAATGAATTATAAACTGCAGTTCTATGTCTTAATCCTTACATAATAGTGTCATTTTTTAATTGTGTGACCGTTTAAAACGACTTAATTTTGTTTTAAACATATAAACGGAAGAAACCTGAGCACTAAACACATATTGCATATTGTTACAATTCGTCTATTGGTGTGTTAAAGTTCGTGAGCGATGGA
Source organism: Clitarchus hookeri (assembly GCA_002778355.1). NCBI lineage: Eukaryota > Metazoa > Arthropoda > Insecta > Phasmatodea > Phasmatidae > Clitarchus > Clitarchus hookeri. The sequence goes on from NQII01006771.1 coordinate 96,773, forward strand.
GGGATTTTAATTTCTCAATTCATTTTCAATTGTATAAAAATACACAGAGCTATTATTTACAGAATGCAACTGTCTGTCCCTACTATTAACTATTTTTATTCCTACTACTGAGCGTAATTTTTTTTACAGTAGTAATAAAAATTTACTCCTTACCACAGTCTTTATACTAGCCGCTGTCCTTCAACCTTCAGTTATTAGTTACACATATACGATCAGAACGCCACTGCAATATATTTATTTACATTATTCCAAACATCCACCACTCACGCAAAAAAAAACCCAGTTTCTTACAGGCTGAGCCAGTCCTTCGCAGTTTATGCTCTCCCGATGATCGCACTCTGCGCCGTTACCTGTCGCGTCGCGTCGTTTCGATGATCGCACACACGCGGCAATAACGGCTGTTCAAGATACAGAGGCACGCCGGGCCTTATATATCTTAAATGCCCGGCCCAGAAGCTTCTTCGCACCTCGAGTAGCGCCAAGGAAGGCGGTAACCAGAAAATTCGCGCAATGGCTCTCAATTCATTCTATTTTCCAGAGATGGGAGTGAAGTCAGCGCGCCGTTAACGTTATCGCAGATTGTGTGGTGGCTCCGCCTCCCCTCCTCAGATTACCGGTGACGTCATCCTGGGGGAGGACTACTCTGGGCCAGCCTGAAAGGGGAGGGTAAGGACACGGAGGTGAAGCAACCGCGCATAACAGTATTTACACTCATTTGCAAAAAAAAAATATTCTGTCACTCTGACTCAGTAAGGTGTTGGACCATCAGTAGCAAGGAGGAAACCGGTGATGCGGTCGGACATGGAGGTCATACAGCAATATACTGCCCCAGCTGGCGCATTTGACCCTCCAAATTCATTGTGGTTCCTGTGCATATCGCCACGCAGCCAGGATTCCTTCAATCACGACCAGTGGGTGCGCGAATCGTAGGAAATGGCAATATACACCACGACACCTCTCTTCGGGGCAGTGTGCCGCTCTACAATGAAGCATGGATCACGGCGCTGTCCAGGACGTCTCCAGACTCGAATCTGGCGGTTGCCTTTATCCAGACAGAACCGTGATTCGTCAATGAACCCCACTCGTCGCCAATGTGTAAGCTACCATGTCGTCCGTTCCCGGCAGAAGGTCACACGTGCTCGGCGATGCTCAGGTCGTAGTGGTGGACGTCGTAAGGGACGCCGCAACGACAGATCCCGCTCTGCTAGCCACCTGGATATGGTACTGGTGGAAATCGATGTATCCCCTGCTGCCATGACGTGTCCCTGGATGTTGCGCAGCGACGCCTGTGGAGTGCTTACAGCCTGTGGCACGACGAAACGATCCTCCCTGCTGGTGGTCCGCCGGGGTCGACCTGTGCCTTCTCGACATGCGTGTGTACCCTCCTGTTCCCACTACGTTCATCACCGACTCACGGTTTAGGCAAAACGGTTCAAGTGATGAGAAATACGCCAAATCGTCCAACCTGACCTCTCTTTAACTCATCCAGCTGGGCAAAAAAAAAAAAGGCTTTTCGAATGCACTGTCAGAGCATGCTGCTTGTTCACTGAACTTGGCTCTGTGGCTCACACTGCTACTAAGGCCTTATTCGGTGTATTGCAGCTATGAATATTGGAGGGACGTGCATGCCACCTAGCGGACATCCACGCAAACAAACTCCATTAAACGTAAATCAGACACATGTCGGGCTATGGCGATACCGTGAGGCAACCTTTGGTGTACTCGCGCAATTCGTTCATGGTAATAATGGTTTCTTTGCAAATGAGTGTATTTTTCTAAAGTTTCCTCCATTCCACTTGCTCGACGTATGTACGTGTATCGGTACGTCGAGATAAATGTTAAATTTTACATGGTTGCAAGTGTATACACAACTTTCATATAGATAATTTTTCAGAAGTAATGATCAAAAATATCGGTATGAGACGTAAACACGAAGAGAAGCAAGAAAGTTCCAGCAGACATGGGTCCGGAAATTAAAATTTTACGAGATAATGGCATTTGTGTGCTGGTCGGACCACCAGTGAACTCCGAGCGCCTGGATAATGTAACGCGGTAATGTTATGTTTACAACGGCAACGGGCATGACCTGTTTACAATACAGCCGACATTTCCACGCCTAAGCAATCGCAGCATCGGATCGTAAAGGCTTTTCAGAAAATTAAGATTGACTCCGGATTGCTGGAGCGCATTCGCGAGTCTTTGCGGATACGACTAGACAGATGCATTCAAGTGAATGGTCAGCATTTTGAACACCTACTGTAAATCTCTTCAGTTGACACGTTCATACTCTNCAGCATTTTGAACACCTACTGTAAATCTCTTCAGTTGACACGTTCATACTCTACTGTAACTTGTGTATCCACAGACTTCACTGTTGTTTAACACAAACCGTTGCTTTTGTGTATGTCCAATCACATTTATGTGGCACTGAAGCCATAATTAGGACTTGTACTGTCTCGTGATTGATACATTAAATCAAAGTGTCACTGTTTTTGTTGGCATTCATACTTAATATTCACAGCGGGCCCCAACCAGCACAAAACTGGCATTATATCGTAAACGGTTAAATTCTGGACCCATGTATACTGGACCTCATTTGGTTATCTTCATTTATACGTCTCATTCCTGCATTTTTGACCATAACTTCTTGAACAACCCGTAGAAGGAAATATTTTGTTGTATAAAACAATGTTTGTTTGGTGAAATAAAATTAACTGTTGGTATACAGCTAATGAAGTACATCTAAAGGGACGACTGGCGAAATTAGAATGTTTTAAAATACATACATTTCAAATACAGAACAACATAAGTAAATGCACAGTTCATGTTTTAGTTTTAATTTTTAGCCTCTTGTTGAGTTTTTTTATTGGGATGTTTGTACATTTTTTAAGAATCAATAAATGCACTTACAACTCGGTTACTATCCCAATTGCCACAAAAATTTTAAACAGACTTTCGAGCTATATTTTTGAACGAAGGCATTAACATGTGTGCCCAAAAAATGTGCACAGTTGAATCAACAAATAATTTTATTGAGAGTCTAATTGTTTGGGCCCACGCGGTTCTATTGATTGGACAATTAAGGTTATAGGTTGTTTGCTTTCGATATTATAGACCTTCAAATTTGGGGTATTCTTTGATACTCACTCTTTATATATATTTTCTTTTCAAGTTTTATTTTTTCAACAAAAAATATTTTTGTTGCTATTTACTATATGTTTTGCCATATACAAACAAGTATTTTGTTGGCTGGAACATACATTTATCTCAATGAATTAACACAGAAATTATCAAGGCGAGGCGTCAGTATTTTACAATCGACCAATGGATGCAATTTTACACGCCACAAACTACTTCTAAANAATTATCAAGGCGAGGCGTCAGTATTTTACAATCGACCAATGGATGCAATTTTACACGCCACAAACTACTTCTAAATTTCTCCGCTGATGTGTGAATGTGACGTGAATTGTTGCCGCTGTTGTGAACGCTGATAATTCTCTATCAGGTAAACGAAGACTCAGTAATGCGAGTGACGTAGTCGTGAAAAGAAATTCATTCCCGTCGCGAAGTGAACGCCGCGTTTTAAACTCAACCGAGAAAGGTAATCAAAATGGGTCAAAGTCCGCTCCATTTACTTCTCTATTATACGCTGTTGATACTCATACGCTTCTCGGATAAATCGCTGACGTAATGAGTGGCATGGAAATATGTACCAAAAGAAATTTCTTCAAGCAACCATGCATCTTTTTCTCGAGTAGAGGTGCATTCAAGGTTACTTCTTGAGGTGGATATGTTTCCATCATTTTAAATTTACCTGTATTTATCCATAATCAAATATTTATACTCAATGTTTAAAAGCATAGGCTTGCTAAGGTACAATATAATCTTTTTCAGCTAATGCAACTGTTATCACACGTGTAACCTTGAACACATGTAAAAATTTAGTAGTGTGATAAAATCCCACTTAAAAAAATAATAACAATTCTATGTATGAGACTTTAGAAATTTTATAAAGTAATGCCGCGTGTTACTTAAGCTTTTCATAATAAAATAAAATAAATTCTTAAAAATTTGTTACAAATGAGTAGGAATAAATCCAAAGTTAAGAGTATCTACCGAACTTACGTTCAGTCGGTCAAGATGAGGACAAATAAGTTCAGCCAATGTTTAAAAGCGCTGTAATTCGTACAGCACTTATGTTTACACACCAACGTGCTTCTAAATATCCGGTATCTGACAATAGTATATTTAAAACACAATAAACGGGCCGTGGTAGCTCAGCGGCTAGACTGCTCGCCTCCCACCAAGGCGAACCGTGTTCAATCCCCAGCCGGGTCACTCCCGGATTTTCGCTAGCGGGAATCGTGCCGGACGATGTCACTCGCCGGCCGGTTTACTCGGGGATATCCCGTTTCCCCCACCCTTGCATTCCAGCGCAGCTCCATCCTCACCTCATCTCACACTTATCGGCTCTCAAGACCTCGATGTTAAGAGCCGCCCGAATCTCATCACTCACTCACCAGATACGATATTTCAGAAATATTGTTTCGTGATCGATACCTCGCAATATCGCACAGCCCTACTGGCACCAGCTGTTTATTGGACAGCGTAGGTTAGTCTCAAGTTTAGTCTCAACAACAAATTTCTCAATGCAAATCCAACACAAGAGAAAGTGTTGGAGGTGATCCGACTGAACTGTCTGTCGCGATAAATGCGTTCAGCAGCCGTCCCATTTTCCCAGCGTGGCTCCGCGAGCGATGCGAACTTCTGCAAGTCTGGCCTGCATCAACCTCTGCATTTGAACCCTCCCGCGCAAGTGGTTCCAATTGAGGGATGCAAACAACGCGCGCGGGCTGTCAGCCATAATGGAGAGTAATGCCTCGCGTACCCTGGAGGTGCAGAATCCCGCTGCGCAAAGTTTGAACGCCTAATTGGTTCGCCGGGTCGGAAGATTTGCACTGTAGTTGAGCGAGAGTGTTGAACCGAACGCATAGGGCATGTAGCACAACCTAGAAACACAGCTGGCTAGATTGTATCCCTGACCGCGCGAGTGTGCGCACGTTAAGGGGAATGGTGCACGAAAGCAGTATAGTCACCCCATTTTCCTCATAAGTGGTTCTTCAGAGTGTTTGTCAGAATTATCGGAAGTACAAGAAAAAGGCCTAAATTATAGTTTTGAACACCTTCTTATAATGTTAGATTTTCACTGCCTTTATGATTCTTGGAAAAGTGACAGAACGTAAGAAATAAGATATTCTTTTTTATATTACGAGAGTGCGCCGAAAAAATAAATACATTTACCAATAAAAGAAGCAGCTCGAAATAATTATTTATATCTCGTCATGCAAAAAAGAAAATAAAAAAATTACGTAAAAAAATTTTGTGACAAAAATTATGTAAAGTACGGCTTTCGTGAACCCTTTCCTTAAGCTGTTCAAGATCCAAAATAATTTTCCTAGACTCTAGGGATGTTTTACAGTTTCGTGTCATATCAAACATAACTTCATAAAAATACCAAATCATCTGGAAAATAACATTGATAAGGTTTTTTAAGCGTAAATATAATAATTTTGAATTGATTTCATCGTACGAATTTAGAAAAGGTAATTTTACACAATGTTTTTCAACAGTTAAGGTGTTCATTTAAAACACGGGTGTAGCACAAAGCAATTACTTTGACATCCAATACTTAGTTCACCTGCGATAAGTGTTTAATTTTTGGATATTTGAACTTTAAATTTAATGTCAAAAGTTAAAATTGAAATACAGCAGAACCGTACAGTAATGTCCCAAGAAATATTCTTCATTACACTTTAACAACATTTGCAGTTATTTTAAACTGTAACATAAGATATTAGTATTGTTCAATTTTGATGTTTGTACAAATAAGTATATAAGTTTAAAACTCTCATGATTCGTTTTGTTAGTTTCTTTAAAGTGATGTTCCTCCACTGCAATACTTTGTTCAAAACATTATTTTGTTTAGCAACGAAAAATAAGGTTATAAGTTAAAACTGGATATATCTGAAGATTATGATGTCAGTCACATGCAGAATAAGTATTTTGTTTATTTTTTCTTCGAATTTTCGAATGAAAGGAAACTTTGGCATTGGGTGACTCAATATTTGTACCATAACTTTGGTAAATAAATCTATATTTCTATAAGCGAATTTGTTTGAATGGTAGTTTTAAGTAGTATGGGTTAAAATAAAAGTGAAATTTTGATTTTGAAAAATAGGCTTCAGCATAAATTTTGCAACCAATATTTTTTTGTGGATATGAGATCTCATGTAATTTCTATAATAAAAATTAGTTTTAGCACAATATATATTTCCACCTATAAAACACAAAGCGCCAATGATTTTTATAATAGTTTGCCGTTACAAAAAATTGCAGGAACTTTACGTAGTTATCATGCTACACCGCAGAGCTCATTTCGGTGTACTTTAATCTAATTTTGATTTGAACGATTATTTCTGAGTTACTGTCACTGAATCACTTGTTAGAGATAAATTACGCATTAACACATAGGAGCTCAACTAAGGCTTGACAAACCAGCTCAGAAGATGGAATCTTAAATATCAACTCTCAAATGGAATCGATCTAACGACTTACAGTTAACAATCGGATGTCTTACCGCCACTCGCCCAAAGAGTGGAGCGTTTGTTCTAGAGATAGACGATTTAAATCTCAGTGGAACGAATTGCAAATGGTGGTCATCAATTAAGGCGAACGCTTCACAACTAACTTCTCTCAATTAGAGCAACTGCGATGGTCTTCGCTGAAGTACCACTGCATCCTGGCGTTCCTTTTTCACTCTCAGTTAAGCAGAGTATTCGTGCGACACTTTTACCCACAAGTACAAGTTCAGATTAATGTTGTATATTTTTACCCTCACTCCGTTTACTGGCGAACCCAAATATACACACGATGGCGCGTTAAGGAGTGTTGAATTTAAAAGGAAACAAACGTCCTAGGTCTCCATCGTGTTATTTTGACACTTATGATGGCACTTCGAGAGTCAAAGTTAGAAACAACCGCAGACTGGAATCGCACTCTAGAGAAACCAGGTTTGCTTACCGGTCCGGCCATCCTAGTTTAGGTTTCCTCGGTTTCTCGTGGTTTTCCTGATTTGTTAAAAGGAAATTTCGAGACAGTTCTGTACTACAGGCCCTGGATGCTTCCTACACTTTTACGTTCCTTAAGACCTTACTCTTAAATATACGTTAAGTAATACTTAGCAAACGAACTGCAGTATTTAAGACTGTACAATTACACGCATATTTACTTACTTTACTCCGTACTTAAACCTGTACACGCGTTACTAAGACAGTGTGAACGTCAACTACACATACACACCTCTAAAATGTTTTGCACCACCGGGATTTCTGAAATACTAGGTTTCTCACGACTAAAGAGAAAGTATGGGATTAAAATACACACTGTGTGCACATAATACTAAGTCAGCCTTGACGACAAACACCGACGAATACGATAAACTGTCCCAGTGAACATCATTCATGAGCAACCAAATTACATGTTGCGAAAAACTTTGAGGTGTGCGTTATGATAATTACGTACTTGGTTTGACTCTGTATTCTTGCATATTTCTCGCCGTAGTATTTGCACTCGCGCATGCGCAGAACGCTAAAGAAGCTGCCACTACTGCTAAGAAAGAGGAGGAAAATATTGTTTATCGCCAAGTATACGAAAGTACCATAATAACGGAACAACGCAGGTCCTTAATATGATAATTTTTTTATTTCCTTAAAGAAACTATAGACTTTGATTTTTATTATTTTATAAATTGCAACATACCAATGTAATGCGTACCCTTTTCTCGTTTCTTCACTGAAAGTTGCGGTTTACAACTATTGTGTGTAGGCATACAAGCTATAAAGGTTTTTCCCACAGAATTATGTAATTGAAAATTCTACCGTGGCTTAAATAAATAAGGCTTCCGCGTACATGGAGATTTTTCCGAGTTTGAGGCCGAGAAGCGTACGAACGATAAGAGCAACACTGCCACTCGCATCAAATGAGTCATCGCCTCTAAGCGCAAGGCTCTGAACTGGCATGCAGTGTTCTCGTCGTGGAGCGTGTACAGTGGTGACTCTCTCGTTTTATTGGTGGATGTTGTGTGTTAAGATTAAATGCAGGACCCTGTAGTAAATTTGCAGGATGTTTCAAAAGTCCTTATACCCCTGGAACATGGTAAAACAACGAAGTTTGCATGTGTTAAGATAATCTTTTTCCGTTGAATCACGTACCATTAAATATGCTCAAGAGACGTCGATGTTAAGAGCCGCCCAAATATCTTCACTCACATTCCAGTAAATGTTAAAACAGCAATAGGATATAAATTCAAACATCAATCACATCGGCGTGGGCAGCAATGTTCTCGGCACACAGAATGATACGACGCCAGGTGCGATGGTTCATACCTCGAGACATCCGTGGTGTGATGCTGTGGAATACAGCACGAACATCATATTTTAGTTTGTCTGTGGTTTCATATCTGTCCATGCTGAAGTGTTGCTTCACAGTGCCCACAGTGCATTGACACATGTCGTCAAATCCCAGTTTCGGGGTGACCAAGGGAGTGGTGAAAGTTCTGCTACTGAGCCTCTTCCAATCCATATACCCAGGAAAAATTTCTTTCAGGTATGCTTGAACGGCAAGCTCGAAATAGNGGGTATCCTGTTCGAACCGGTGATCATCTCTGACATCAAGGCTATGAAGGTGTGAAACAAATAATTCGCAAAGCATGTCCAGATAACTGTGTTGTGACACATAACCATTAAAGAAGAATGTCCTAGTAATGTGTTTGGTGGTTGTTCTCAAGTTCTTCGTAAAAGTGTGGGTTTTCTTTACTCTAGAACACAATATTTCGTTCGTGGGCACTGCGTTAAAATTGCACATTCGTCAGTAAACAAAACATTGCTTCGAAAAGACAGTATAAAGCATGGTTGCTAGAAAATTATCGCACGAACATCAGCCTGCAAATGCCTGTGTAAGCTTGCTTTGGCACCTCCAATTCTCCTGAACGTATTCGCACAGATTTCTTGGGTGACCGCTCCACTGAGGCGAGGATTTCTTCACTTCGGCTGTTTCCGCGGTTTTTGTCGTCCGGATATTGGGGAATGTTTAGTGTTTNACTGAGGCGAGGATTTCTTCACTTCGGCTGTTTCCGCGGTTTTTGTCGTCCGGATATTGGGGAATGTTTAGTGTTTCCCGTTCCAAACAATTTCCTTTCCCAAGCCAGAACTATCACTTTAGTTGGCGGCTCTTTATCGAATCAGTTTTGAAAATTCCGAAACACATCTTGCAAAGTCTATCCAGTGTGTGGTCGTTCGTGCACGCTTGTTATTATTCTTTCTTCTAGTGTGTAAGTACTATGATCAGCCGTTGTGGTTACTGTAAATAACAAAATTAATCTATATATCTTATTAATTTTCTTCTTAGTAATCAAAGTACACTTCACATTATTTGAGGGTATAGGGACTTCTGGGACTCCCACTCGAAGGGTATATTTTAATATAAAGCGCTTTATTTATTTTTTTTATAGCAATGTTTGAGTGTTCTGAAATGGTTTTCTAATGTACGTAACGTCATGAAAGCACTATAAAAAGGCTCGTATTAAGTCCGTGTGCTTTGCGTTGATCAGTACATTGGAAGAGCGATTAACAGGTTCGAGGAAAACCGTGTATGTCAAAAAGTCTCCGATGCAGTTCAAGCGTCGGGTAGGTGGGACACTAAATAAAATGTCAGTTTTAAGGGGGAAATTATTTATAGTTGGCACTGCGCATTAGTGTGTGCGATGAAGACGGATTCTGGAACAGTGGGTTCTAACGTGGCTGGTCGGGTATCAGCCAATCTCACTCCACACTACGACGTGACAGCTACATTTTCTACGCCTGTGCAATGTTCCAAATGTCTAAAGAAATAAACGCTTAACTGGGCAATGTACTGCCGTCGTTCGCTGTGCCAACACGTTGCAGTGCATCGCAGTTTGTGATGCCGGCCGGCAGGAGGCGAAGCAAACTGCTGAACGAAGTTAAACGCATGCGCCACGGTAATGAAATGTAACTCGACGAGTTTTTAAAATAATTAAATATTTGTAATTTTNCCAGCCGTAAGCTTGTCGCTTCACGTCGGCGTGCGCGTGCACCGAGTTTCCAGCGGCGTTCACGAGCTCAAGAGGAAAGAGGGTAAGGCGAGGTTCCTCGGGTTTAAATAGCCGGAATTTTTTTTCACGTTTTCGAGAAGAGAGATAGCCGTTACTGCGACGTGATTGAGTTAACGAGTTCTGAAAATTTTTAATTTTATGTGCATGCCCGCTATGGCTGGGTAAAGGCTGAAATGCCTGTTAGGATAATCGTTTTACGCGCAGAAAAAAATCTGATGTCTGACGTAATTTACTCTTAACTTTCAGAATGTAACGGGCGCTCTAAAACACGGCAAGTAAAAAACAAGAAACNATGTCTGACGTAATTTACTCTTAACTTTCAGAATGTAACGGGCGCTCTAAAACACGGCAAGTAAAAAACAAGAAACTGTTGTGCCCTTGATATTTCTTTAAATGGAACACCCACGATCGCCGTCTTGTTTATATGCTATACTTTTTGCAAACAGATAGGTTATACTGTAAATTACAGTAAGCACCCTGAAGGAGTGAAATACTTTTAAGTNGCTATACTTTTTGCAAACAGATAGGTTATACTGTAAATTACAGTAAGCACCCTGAAGGAGTGAAATACTTTTAAGTGCAAAATGCGAATCATTAGAATGAAAGGAACACCAATGCCTTGTTCTAGCTAGAGTTTACTGAAATACTGCGCATATCAGCATTAAGCCAGTCACGTAAATAATTAGTAAGCGGACAGTGATGCCCAATATAGCCATTTTCACTGGTTTCACCGAAGTTCAACTCATTCTATAATAGGATTTGAATATATAATTTCAAGGAAAATCACATTGTAGTAGGAGGCCGCGGTGGAGTAGTGGTCGTTCTGAACACTTCATTCGCCTTCCATGAAAGCGAAATGGGTTCGATTCCCGCTGGCTCGCCCACGTGTAACTACACCAAGCAGTAAGAATATGTCTGCATTAAAAATATTTAGCAATGGTAAAATACCCATTATTTGCGTAAACTTATGGCCATTTATTTTAATACCTATTTTTTTAGGTTTTTAAACATACAACATTACATTAGAGTTTTCCGATAAAAATACAGCTATACAAAATTTCTGTAAAATTTACAGTAAGTAGAATGATTATGGCTAGTTAAACGCAATGTTGTGTGGCGTTGGAGCGACGAAGCTGTANGTAAAATTTACAGTAAGTAGAATGATTATGGCTAGTTAAACGCAATGTTGTGTGGCGTTGGAGCGACGAAGCTGTACATTCTCTATCCTTCCGGTCGTCCAACGGCCATTTTATCTCAAAATTTTCCTTTTCTCCTCGAAATCGACCATTTTTCTCAAAGTTTCCCTTTTTCCCTTAAAATTTCCCATTTTCCCCTCAAAAAAGCACTGATCCGCCAGTTGCAAAAAACGATCTCCAGAAAGGCACTTTTCGATCCATCGGAAGGATTTGGGAGTATCGTTTTCAAGGGCAGAGCAGTCGCGGCCATATTGATNGAAAGGCACTTTTCGATCCATCGGAAGGATTTGGGAGTATCGTTTTCAAGGGCAGAGCAGTCGCGGCCATATTGATTTTATAGGCATAGGGTATGCCAAATCGATACACACAATCCGAAGTCAAATCTGACCGTTAGCTATCATGGTTGTATCAGCCATATTATCCGCCAGGATGTATATCTGTGGCCTTGACCTTTACCTTCGATCCTGTACCATTAGATGATCTTGTAACCAAAAAATTGCAACATTCTCCAAAAAATCCGACAAAATTTAAAATTCAAAAAATTAATTAAAATTTTTTATAAAAATTTATTTAAAAAATAATGAAATTAAAATTTAGAATGTTTGGGCTAAGAGAGGATGGGGGACCAGGGCCGACCAGCCATCATGTTATGATTTTACCCGACCGCCATATTGGATTCAAGTGGCCTTGATCTTGACCCATGACCTTCACCTTAGCCACATGCCCATGACCTTGACCCGAAAAAATTGCAAAATTAAAAAAAAATCCTACAAATTNATGACCTTCACCTTAGCCACATGCCCATGACCTTGACCCGAAAAAATTGCAAAATTAAAAAAAAATCCTACAAATTAAAGAAACTTCCAAAAATTGATAAAAATTACATTTGTTCACCAACTGTCTCCAAATTTGTACTTGTTGACAGAATTAATTATTTATTTGCTGTCCACTATGCATGCATTTTTATACTAATGTGTTTATTTATATTCTGTGTGAGGGTCTTTCCGTTAATAGTAGAGTGTTCATAGCAGCTGTTTAAAATTACAAGGAATGAAAGGATACACCACAAAAAAAAATTAAAACACAGTTATTATTTAAAAATATTATTTGGTGATTACAATAAAAAAAACAGTTTATCACATAATTCTATATAATAGCCGACTATCAGTTCATTAAAAATGGAAGGAATCTCGATAATGTGCGAGAAATCTCCACTGTAACGCATGAATGCGTTAAGACGTATATTTAGTTGTAATTTATTTTTTCACAAGATTTGGTTTCTTTATTTGTTTCTTTTTCGTTTGTTATGTTAAACAGTTAAATGAAAAATTAATTTTAAGTGATATCAATTTAAATTAATTGTAGTACAATTCTCAATAATTAGATTTTAATATTCTTTATGAAAATTATTGTTGCAAAGATTAGTGATGGTAGTTCAAATGAAAATACATTGTATGGCGGGTGGTGTGCATTCGACAGAATGAGCAAATGTGAGGGGGTAGGGTGATGTGAATGTTTAGACAATATGATTGATTGTCGTCTGCTGGATACGGTGCTGGGGAAACATCTGGAAATGATTTTTTTAAATAGTTTTTAAATAATCTGTTAATAAGATTGTTAAATAATTTTTTTAATATATTTTATACATTTTTAGTTAGAATTTTTTAAATTTTTCAAAGAATTTTGCGATTTTTTTTGGTTCGAGATCATGGGCACGAGGCTAAGGTCAAGGTCGTGGGTCAAGATCAAGGCCACTTGGATCCAATATGGCGTTCGGGCGAATTGATAACATGATGGCTAGTCAGCTTTGGTCCCCCGTTCTCTCTTTGCCCAAAAATTCCAAATTTTAGTTTCATAATTTTATAAATAAACTTTTATAAAGATTTTTAATAACATTTTTAAAGGTTTTATATTTTCTCGGATTTTTTGGAGAATGTTGCAATTTTTTGTGTTCAAGGCTATTCAATGTTACGGGATAAAGGTCAAATATGAAGGTTAAAGTCACCGATGTACAACATGGCTGACAAGATGGCTGACAAAACCAAGATAGCTGACGGTCACATTTGACTTCGGATTCTGTTTATCGATTTGGCATACCCTATGCCTATAAAATCAATATGGCCGCCCCTGCTCTGCCCTCGAAAACGATACTCCCAAATCCTTCCAATGGATCGAAAAGTACCTTTCGGGTGATAGTTTTTGCCACTGGGGGATAGGTAATTTGTTAAAGGAAATTTTGAGATAAAATTGTCACTTTTAAGGGAAAAAAGAGAAATTTGGAGGGAAAATAGCCGCCGGACGATCGGAATGGCAGAGCATGAACAGCTGCGTCGCTCCGACGCCCCACGCCCTTGCGCTCAACTCGCCATAATCATTCCACTCCAGTAGTTCAAAACCATATATCAATAATCTTATTAAAACTGTCTTTCTTTTTAAAACTATGCATAATGTATTTACATATAAGTTCATGAAATATTTAAAATTTGGTATCCAGTTTGGCCACAAAAGAATTTTTTTGAACATTGTCTTTTGAATATTATCATTTCAAGATAATGGCTACCGTCAACTGTCCATATATTTGGAAATATTTGAAACGTTTTAACTGTTCATCGTATACAGGAGATATGTAAGTTAGACGAAAGATCTTCGGCAGCAGGTTAATCACGAAAAAGAATGTGAAAACATATATACTACCTATGGTCTAAAGTTAATCGTAAGGTGGTACACATCTTTATTTTATACTAGTTATATACTAATTTACAACTAGTAGAGAAAATATTTAATATTGAACACTGCATTTCTGCATTTTTTATTTAAAGTTAATTATGACATGCACATCTTTTAAATCCCAAGTTTGCAACAGCGTCTTGAGGTTTGAGTCGAAACGTAGTAACCGTGATGATTATTTCCATTAAATAATTTGATGACGACTGCCTGAACGGAAACATAAAAATTAATGGATAATTTCGTACTTAATTTGTCAAATATAACTCGTCCCGCTTTACTTCACAGTTTCTATACTTCCGTATGATCATTATCCTGCGAGAGATATTACTACTTCTACCAACAAGTTATACAATTGTTTTCCAACGTCATGATACTCAACCAACTGTATAAAAATACAGTATTACAGAATACCATTATTTACGATAGTTGATCTTTTTTTTTTGAGGAACCTACACCTTCGTGACTTCAGGAAAAAAAACATAAACATGGGAGTTGATTTTAAGTGTAAGCTATATTTAGTTTCCAAGACTTCCCAATGTTTGCCCTTCTTGACGTAAAAGTCGGAGCAGTTAACAAAATGAAAATTTTGGAGACCTTCAGAAATTACACCCGAATTTTTCTTGTGCAGTCCGATAGCCGAGATTACAGCCTATTTTTCCCTGGTTCCCAAGTATAAAACTTGTCGATTAAACCACATTGATGTAGAAATGTGAGCGAATAAAGATGATACACTTCCTCCCAAAAATACGATACTCATTTCCCTTTATAACATCAAACACAAATAATTTCAGCTTTAGTAAATTATTATTTTCTCTACAGTGCGGTTTTTTTAGAGGTGTAAAAAATGAATCGTTCATATCATATTTTTCAACTAACATTTTTAACTCATTTTGTATCTTCACTTTCTTTAAACGAATAACGAGAAAATTTAAAATATATAAATCTGAACTTAATTCCTACTCTGCCAGTATAACGAACATTTCACAATGTTATTTTCTAAAAACCACATATATTGGATTGTAAATACTGTACATGTATGCTAAAATATAAATGATACTAAATTTCATCGGGCCCCTTTATACCCCTTCTGGAATAAATCGAATTTACGACACCAGTAAATAGTGACTGTGTGCAAAGATGAGATGACATTTTCTTCACGAAATACAATAATTTAAACCACTCACAACCAATCTCCGTGTCCCAACATTGAACTGCTTTTCTGCCATTACGTCAAGCAAAAACGATCTGGATTGGTTTTGAGGTTAGAATACTTTTAAACAACAAGTACATTAAGATGTTTGTATACATCATATAACCAAGCGGCCTACCTTATCTTTAGTCAATGATTTAAACCCCCATCGTAGTTCAAGTGCTCAATCACGTACGGAGCTGGGTGTAGTTTGAAGGGGGTCGTTAAGTGTGAGAACTGGAACTTCCAGCCCGTCTGCAGGGGGTGCATCCGTGGAACGCGAGAAAAATCCCTGGGGAAGGCTGCAATTGGGTTTGTTAGTG
>NQII01006772.1:0-15898 GCA_002778355.1 Clitarchus hookeri
AGAACCACGAAAAAATATTTGATTTAATACCATGGCAATAAAATTCCATCAAGAGAATGAAGCACTTTCAAGATCATAGCATAGCATAAGTTAACTCAGAAATACACTGGGTTTTAAAACGGGAAGTAAGTAAAAATATTTTGGAGAATGAGAGGACTGTGAGTTTGGTAAAGTTCACTGACTACTCGTCAGTTCATTTGTAAGCTTTCGTTAATTTCTTATTAGTAATAATTTTACGTTCTTCTAACTAGGATGTTTGTGGAAAATTCAACATTTATTAAGTTCTTGAAATCTACTTCTCTGCTCATTTTGTATATTTCCGCCATATGTAAAGTCACAGACCCCAGCACTTCGTAAATAATTCGATCAACTGAAACTTTGGAATTAATATCAACTTAAATATATTATAAATGTGATAATCCTTACGTCTACGTTTACAGAAGCATTTAGAGAATTAATAAAAAATTCAGCGTGCACAAATTTAAACATAACACTTTCAACACGACATTAAATCACGGAACTACATCATTACCTACATCTTTACCAACCTAACGGGGAGTATTACGTACAGTGAGTCCGTAAAAATACATTTTTATATCGAAGGTTGATTTCAAATGTTCTCAATCAACCCCGAACAGACTATATAAACAATTTCACCCTACATCTATGCACCTAGAGTGGTCGTCTGGCTAAAGCAAAGGCCTTCCACCGCAGCGATTTGGGTTCAACTCCTGGAGGGATCACGCCTGATTTTCCCATGTGGCAAACGTGGCGGATATTGCCTTGGCCGGCGGATTTTATCGGGGTACTCCATCCCCCTTCCCTCCCCTTGTGTTCTGTCACTACTACATCTCCGTCTCACTTAAGAACTAGTTGTAAGCGCACACCAGATGTTTCAACACAAGCCGTGTTCTGTGTTCTGCTCCTTGCATAAATTCTGTTGCAATGAAACTCGTACGCTGTTGCTCCGTTATTTAATCCATATTTGATTAAACAATGGAACGGTATAACAATCGTTTGCTTATTTCTCCATGTTGGTTGAAAATAAATATGGAGGTTGCCTTGCATGTAAACAAACCTGACACGCCCTAACCTTACGCGCAATTTAGACCCTAAAGTTAATGTACGCAATATACGTTAAGTACTTTATCATGCTGCAAGCTAAAGGCCATTCACGATAAAGTGAGCACTGTTTAAATCAACCTTAGGAAAAAGTCACTGATCATACTTGCATATATTTTAACGGGCACATTGAGTATAGTTGGTAACAATGGAGGGAAAGCAGTTCCATGGCTTAACGATGAATTAAAAGTGTTTGGTAAACATTTGTAAAATAATTAATTTCACTTTCTGTATATTTAATGCGTCTACGTGTAAGAATTAAGAAATTTCTGAAATACTTACCTTTCTAATAATTTCGTAGTTTCACTAGACCGGCTAAAGAATAAAGTGATGAGGCCCATGGCAGTGTTAATTTTACATACGGCGGAATAATACACAACATGCATACAAGTAGATCTTAAGTAGGGATTTCAAAAGTGATCAGTTTACCGTGAACAGCCTATACACGTATACACACGTATTCTGTATACACGCTTGCACTAATTAAGAACCCTATTTCAGATCTTTTAACTTTCTAACCTAAGTTGCAGCACGTTCCCGCCAGCAATTCGCACCAAAATGACGTCAGCGCACGAAGTATTTGTGCTCCGGACCTCATGCAGTTGATGCGACAGGCTGATTGGAAGTATAATGTCTTAGGAGGCACACTGATGCGCCTAAATCGAGAAATCGGAATAACTTCCCTGCGCACATCGCGCATCGCAAAGGTAACGGAATTCGGCTTCACGCAGATTGGCAGCAGAGTAAATATGCAGAGCACACTCAAACTAGAAAATGCGTTGCCTGTTCGTTAGTTATTTCCTTATTGGCTGTCAAGTATATTTACTTTCTCCATTAAATTACATCATGAGAATGGTATACGAGAAATTAAATATTTAATCCACGAGATCGGTTCGCAACGCGTCACTGGAATATTAATTTTTTTCTAATCATATATAAATCAACTTACGTACTATCCGTAATCGTTCTTATTATACGAGTAATCATCTCAATTTTATCTCATTTATAATGATATTAGGTTGAAATGTAACTAACGGCGTAATAATTATCTAAGGCATCTTATTAGTGTACCTTCGCTCTCAAGTGAAAAGAAAATACGTTATTATCAAACGATGGTACAAAATAATAGTTATTTTGTTGATATCGAGATAAAACAAATTATCAGTGTTTCTAAAGTCTTTCGTTCAAACTCACAACTTAAAAGGTGGAACAACATCGGGAAAAAAAGTACTCGGACCCTTGATCTTCCAGGTGGTGTTCATGCACTTTGTCACCTTGCTACTGGAAGTGTAATGAACTGAATAGAGTTGTGGGGCTTACCACGGTTGAAAAACAAACCTTTAATGTGAAAGTTTATGGAATTGAGTTCTTTAATGCGCAAAAAAACACAGTGCATAGGCTGAAAAACACAAGCTTGATCATGGATGGCATTGGTCAATAGTTCATCTATCTTCACAGCCATTCCTATTATATAAACAGGCATTCCTGAGCAACTGCGTGATTATGTAAAATTGGCACGTTGTATATTTTATACGAGCAGCTAAATACAATCCCACGATCAATTATACGAATTAAAATATCACGTGTTTCACAAAATTTCAGTTTGTTACATTTTCATTGAAGTTGATTAAAATTCAAATAACTGTTAGAGGATCGTAAAAAAAAATCTCAGATAAGACTTCTTTTTTTGCGCGGAAGCTGAAATGTATTTTAATGACAACAAATTTGGAGCTACGTCATCCCACGCCACAGCCGTCGCCCGAGCCGGGGGGGGGGGAGGTACTGAAGGCTTCCCACAGCCCGTCATTCCTACTGTGCGTGGGAGATCTATTTATATTTCTAGACTCTCGCGTGGTTGACGTGGCCAGTTAGCTCTCGACGTTTCTTTCTTCTATTAATAACTGGTTTACTAATGTCTCTCCTCGCACGGTTTCTGTTGGCCAAGGACAACTCGCATGGCGAAGCAACGTGGCCGTGAAGCTGAAACCCGACACACACGGCCTTGGATCAACCGTGATCTGAACACAAGGCCTGGACATACGAACATGTTTGCGAATCTCTCATGTAAGGAGTTATGGTGAAAGGGCCAACTAAAAATTGTAGTGCATGTTGTATTTTGCTGGTAATTGAATAGAGTTTAATTGTCACACATTGATTGATTTTGCCTTAAAGTTAATTACATTCATATTTTTGTTTTGAATGTAATTTTGCTACGTGCCACCAACCCCTGTCAATTTCGCGGGAAAGTCGGTGCAAGTTCAAAATGAGACTTTAGGCCACAGTATTTAACGTTTACGTAGCGGATAAACCAAGACCGTCAGTCATTTTCTGATACCCGAACTACCCCGCACTCTGTATTAATTCTGTATTAAGTCTGTATTAATTTTTTTTTCGTTAATGATCTGGGTTGATACATATAAATGTGTTGAAGGTTTGGGGAGGAAACAATTAATAGAGTAACTTACATCCTAGCCTAACATAACCTGTCCCTGGTACAGTATACGAATACCCCCGCCTGAAGCGCAACAAATTACTGTTTTTTTTATTATTGTTATTATTGTTTGTGCCTTAACGTCTTGTCGACAGTGGTGTCAATGGAGATGGAGCAAGGCACTCAGAAAATCAGGAGTGGAGGAAGACTTGGCCTTTAACTTCAGTAAGGGATCATCCCGGTATTCGTCTGGAGTTACTTCAGTAATCCATTGAAATCCGAAATCAGGATTACCGGACCGGTAATCGAACCCGGTGCAGTGTATTAAAAATACGTCATTTCGTTCGGTAGTGACTTACGGAGACAAAAACAGTATTCGCCTCTCAGAACGCTGCAAGGGAAATTTTTAAATTTAAAAATTAAATCAGTATGCAGTGGACTTCCAAGAAGTACAAATTTCATGCGCTTAAATTACTGAAGATAATTATTTATTACTGTTAAATTTCCGTCATACATAAATAACTTATGCGTTAAAAGCAGCACTACTTCATAGTTTAATCTTAATGAAAACAGAAACAACGGCTAGTATCACGTGTTCTTATTTTAATTTTGTGTGTCGATTTTCTGTTATGTATAGAAAGTGTTTCATTCCAGGTTATAAATATTACCGATACCTGCTTTGCAGGTGCGAAAGAGCGAAAACACGAGACACGAAAATTTTTCCTCGCAGGCAACTAGACATGATACGTGATTAATTAAAACTAGGAAGTAAGAGACGGGGTTCAATTTTACAAATTCCGGTTACAGAATTTAGGAACCCAGAAGTATCATCGCGAACGTGTTTCTTTAAAAGACATGATGTTCGTTGTTGGAGACGTTCAAGGACAATTCTGATTATGCAGAACATAAAGCGTTACTTTCACTGCAGACGAACTGTTCGCAAAACAAGCGTTACGCGCCACAACCTACCGTGCAGCTAGGCGGCTCGGAGAAACAAATTTCTGTCCATACTACAGTATTATTGTGCGCGTAAAACTTAGGTGGATGCATACGTGCGGTATGTGTAGTCCGCTGTATACATATGTCGTTATACAGCTATAAATATCAACAGTTTTTGCTCATTGCTATGCATTTCTGAAGTTAACGAAGCGAATCTTTATTGCCTTTTGTTGCGGACCTTGTAGCGCACTAATCTACGACTGCTGAGGTTTTATTGTCATGTAAAGTATCTCGCATTTCACGTCGAGATTTCTGAAATACGCGATCGAAGAGACGCAAACTATTCCACGGTGCTGGTCTACAAATGTACTGGGAAGCGTGAAATTGCTTTATTTGCAGATATTTTTGAGAACGTATTAAAGATAATAATTTCAAATGAATTACAATAGAATTCAAAGTAGAATTTCTTTAATCCACAAAACAATAAGGCTGTTCGAATTGACCATTTAGTATATTAGTATTTTAGTATTTAGTAGTCTTCCATTTGGACGCCGTCGACAGTCTCTTGTTTAACGATGGTTGTGATTTGGTAATTTAGCATTTTAGTTAGTTTCGTCACATACTGAAAACTAAATACCAAATACGTCATCATTTTAGTCGACCAATTCGGGTCACGTGACCATTTAGTACACTAAAGGTGCCAAAGGTTCCTTCCATCTGATTATAAGTAGACTCCAAACAAATGTATTACAGACCCGGTGTTTCCAGTTCTGAGTCAAGCCGTGCAGGGGTACAACCAGAATTTTTTCTTCCTGTGAGAGGAGCGAAAGGAGACTAATTTCGAGTATGAATATCGACCCAATGGTTTAGTCGAATTATTCGTCTACATGCGAAAAAAAAAAATAAAAAAGAGGGATTGATAAGCAATATCAAAGCGGCATAGTCATTATGTCATTTTTTAAAGATAGCCTGAAGGATAAAACATCTTAGCATGATTTCACGTTCATCTCGTGAGGGGGCAGACTGAAGCCTCCTTAAGAGGCTGTATCGCTCCGTATACAGAAATTATTTGTTTTAGTGTCATAACAGAAGTGTACGGGACATTACTGAAAACCTTTCATTATAGAAACATTACATTTCATGGTTCTGTGCAAATTTTTGTACCTGTTAATATGCGTTCAGTGGTTGACATTAAAAGGTCAGAATAAAATAATAGATAACATTTTGTACTAAGTTAATTCTTGCATAAATATGAGTTAGTAGTTCATATATTAGCTTAGAATAATACATTTTTCAATAAATCCTCGTAAATTTTAATTAGGAAGAAATAAATAAAAATTCAACATGGCGGGTGACGCGGGCTCTTAACCTCACCCCTCTAGATAAGCTACTGAAACCACAGATCACTCAAGAGTACAGAGAAGAAACAGCCGCTTATTCCACGAACTCCAGCAGCTCACGCCAGCAAAAGGCGTCACTGGCCAACGAAATGTTGGAACGCCGTTTGCCAATCAGCGCCTGGTAATCCACTCGCGAGCCGGCAGCCTAAGCCAGGTTGCGCAACCGAACAGAGAATGGGCACGCCCACATTAACGAAGCCACCACGCCATTTCGTCTCTGCAGTGGCGTGTAAGGTGAAGCATCGCAACGTTACACACATGATGTGACGTCAACTGCACTACTACGTTTAACTGGCCAATGTGTAAACTAGCCNAAGCATCGCAACGTTACACACATGATGTGACGTCAACTGCACTACTACGTTTAACTGGCCAATGTGTAAACTAGCAAACCAGTAGGTATAGTTCATTTCACATAAGAAGGCCACATTCTGACAGGCAGTGGGTTGTCAATTTGACGTATTCAAAACAAACAACGTGCCATTTACAAAATCCTGTATAAGCTGATGCACGATCGAACGAAAGTTAATATTACGTTGGCTATTCTGAGTGCACTGCCGACGCACATTCGACCAGCCGAAAATACGTGATAAAAAAAGAGTTCCAAGGTTAATTAATACATTTTATTTTACGTGGTCATAAAACAGCGGTTTTTAGAGTTGAAAACTAAACTTTGTGCTAAAGTAGAAATGTATAGGTGTTCAAAATTAAAGTCACATTAAAACGATCAATATCCAAATGAAACGCAATTTCAAAAACTTTTTTCACGTCTTATCCCCTTCTCTCCAACACGGCTTTCCTCAAGTTTTTGATATTATTTCCAAAAGCATACAGAAGTGTTGCATAATATTGTTGTTTTATTTTTTCTAATAATCCGACGAAAAATATTTCAAATTCCTTTCATTCCGAGCCAGTAATACAACGACAGTAAACTTCACAAAGGCGCTACCTCTTGAGAAAAAAATGCAGTTCAGAGCACGCGCTGAAATGTTGTGCACGCCATCTGTGAGGTTATTTTCGAAGTATAACAAGCCAGAAGAGAATAGCTTTCGTTTGCTTTATATAATAAATTTACGAACGTATACCAATAGTTTTATTTTTCGCGAGCTCTACATAGTTTTTAAAGTAACATGTATTTCGTGTACAGCGTTTACGAACGAACCTACACACGCCCTCGAAACAATCTCGCCGCCTACGGCGTCACCCAAGTAGTTCACCAATTGCCGCACGAAGCAGCACGTACTTGGAGCGCTGACTCGTCGCACCCGATACATAAACGTAAAGTAAACATTGGCGCGGCGATCCACAACTGTCAAGAACGTGGCCTTCATATATGAGATGGACTATATAGCGCAGGGCAAAACACAGCTTACCTTGCGACAGTTCACCACACGCCGCTGCGCCTCTGTGTGCTTAACCACTCTGTGTTGAAATTTTGAGGGGCTCTCTATCACCATCCGGTATACTGTCAACACGAGCATTACGCCTTAGGTACACACGCCGAGGAGGCACGACTCAAAGCCAAACAACGTCGACGTTGTTTGCCCAAAAAGCTGCTACCAACCATAAAATATTATTTTCCCCATTAAGACATGTCCTTCCATTGAACACTCTAAAGTTAAAAAATTAAACAGTAATCAAAATAAAAAAATGAAATTCAAAATGTGTGTGCTGTTTACATCTGGGAGAATGTTTCTTATTACTGTCATGGGAAAGGAGTTCTTTAGAGTTTACTGCCCTGCCACAGGGGAATTTACGCTCCCCTGACTGAGCGATGGATGAGATGGTGACTGGACGAACAGCAGAATGAATACGTATTAAGAGAAGTGTGTAACTGCGCGTTCAAGGTCGAGAAGCGAGGGAGCGCGATACGGGCGACACTCAACACGCACTCCTACCAACTTATCGCTCCTAAAGGCAAGGCGCTCAGTGTTTCCGTCGAGATGCCGTACTCTGCAAATTATATACGTAACAGTGGGAATTTATTACACGCGGTGTAAGCCCACAGATTAAACCAAGTGCGTATCATCTTACTTTTCTCTTACCGCTTAAGGAAATTGCATGGGCAAGCTTTAAAAATGCGATATTTGACCATTTTCGCGAATTTTTTTTTCTCCGTAACTACACTTAATATGATAAAAGTAAATAGATAGGGACACAGATAATTGCTTTTTACCTTTTCTGGCGAAAAGTACTATTTTTATTACTTCCATTTACTGAGATATACGTATTCGCGCAAACAACGATTTCGCGGACGGGCCTGACACGAGTCAGAAATAACCGGTTTGTAATAGCTCCGGCAGAGCATGGGCAAAACTCGCGTGTAGGTGTACATATAACGCTACGGCCAGTAATACACCCTATACTAGTGACGGTCAATATCAGCTNTTTTTTTTTTTTCGCGAGGTCGCGAGTACAATTCCGAAAAGTTTTCAACTACGTGGTTTTTAATCTAAATATTTGACACACTACGGTTATTTAAATAAAAAATCAAACGAACCTATAAAGCATAGATACAAAAGAGGAAGAGTTGACTCAGAAAGGAAAGAAACTAGTCTCAATATGCGGTATTTTATGCATGTAAGCTACCTGGAATGAAGTTAACCGACGGAGCCAAATTTTGACTGGCAACAACAGAAAAAAATGCTCAGTAAACTTCAAAATGTCGGTTAGCAATACTGCTTGTCTAATAATAAATGTACGAAACAAAGTAAAACTGCTTTGGGCTTAGTGGGGTTGTGACGTCATCCCATCTCCTGTGTTGTTCTATTCTCCCCGGCAGTGGCGTTAGAAAGGGAGGGGCAAAAAGGCATTAGCTCCCCCCTTCCCCCCCCCAAATCGCCAAAAAAAATTATTGGGGGGTGCCAAATACTTTACGAGAGGCCACAACAAGAAACCAATGTAGACAAAATTTACTTTTTTTATGTATGCTTAGTAAAAATTGAGGTAAATAATAATGTTAGATAGTAAGAAATTGGTAATGTTTATAATGTTGATATTGGTATAAGCATTTTGTGTTAAAATATGTGAATAAGGAGTAATGTATATGTAAATAATGACATAATTTATTTCACAACTAAATTTTGTGGAGGGGCGCTTTTAGCAGTATCAGGATCGCCAAATCCTATGCAAGACCTTGCACCCCCCCCCCCATCTACTTAACGTAGAATAAAATTTGGTTCCAGTAGAGACTGCAGCTGACTGTAGAACATTCAGAACTCCATAAATAATATTGCACATGCTACCAAAATAGTCAGAAAAGTACGATGTATGTTGCATACCAGACGACAATGCACACATTTTGTAGCAGTAAAATAGTTTGCTAATATTTACTTATCTAAACGTTTTTAAAAATATAATTAATAGGAGTCTATATTTAACCAAAATTTAAGTCTATTTACGTTATAGATACATCAGAAAACACGTAATTAGAGCGACATGCAGGCGGCGCCCTCAAGGTTTGCCCTCACAACACTCGTTTTCAAATAAATATTTTGTCTGGAAAGTAAGCAACGGTGAAACAAAAAATAAATCCAAGATACAAGGGCTACTATCTATCCCTTAAATGTATAGAGTCTATTCGCGGTTTCTTCTCACTGTTTGAATTTAACCTTTTGAAAAATCACCCCATGTATGACGTGTTTGGTTATGTCTTAAATGTCCCATGTACCACGCCGTTTTATACTTCTGTTAACGTAACAGTAACTTATTTTTGGAGAAACTGGATTTTAACTTATATATTTTCTAGACTCGGTTCAGCTTTGTTTGCATGAGACGGAGGAATATCCTGGAAGTAGAACTTTAGCAGGGCTTCAGAAAAGTGTGAAGTAACCGTGAATGGATTATAACCGTGAACTGACTACACCCCAATGATGTATACTCACGAGTCTTCATGGTGACAGACGAGGTCCCCGCGAGTGAGAGAGAGAGAGAANACTACACCCCAATGATGTATACTCACGAGTCTTCATGGTGACAGACGAGGTCCCCGCGAGTGAGAGAGAGAGAGAAATCCTCGAGGCGATTGATCGCGTGTCCGGTCGGCGGTGTCTGGGTTAACCGGTTGCCTCGGNGAGAGAGAGAGAGAAATCCTCGAGGCGATTGATCGCGTGTCCGGTCGGCGGTGTCTGGGTTAACCGGTTGCCTCGGCGGCGGTCTTATATGCGCCCGCGGACGAAGGGAGGGGGTGCTGGGAACGTGGGGTCATCCCCCCGCGCACACGGGAGGGAAGTGGGCGTCCCTCTGGCCGGGACGGTGTGTGTATGCGTCTGTGTGTTCCACGGCGCATTCCGCCGGACCCTACGTGGCGCCCCTCTTCGGCGCTCGTAACCGAGCATCGCCGCGGCGCGTCACCCAGTGTTACCGGGAAGCCGGGCCAATCGCGAGTGACGTCACCTCGCCTTCAGCTGTTCTCGCGTGTGCCGCCGCCCGCCCGCGGGATAAGATAACAAAAACATCGCCCCTCCTCTCCCTTGCTGTTGTGGGCTGTGTTCACCGTAAACTGAGCACTTTCGAAAGCCCTGCTTTAGATCTGGTACTTGTATTCCCGTTGTGTATTCTTCCGCCATGTGAAACTGGGGCTGCGGTTGGTTTCTCGCATGTGGGAATCGTGCCGGACGAAACAGGTCTTGAAATATATATATATTCTTATGACAACGTGCTCGCCTCATGGCGCTGTGAAAACTAATAAGAATTTTTAAAAGTTACTACAGCAGAAGAGAGTTTCATTCTACTGAGTTTTATGTATAGGTTCGCTTTGCAAGGGATGACTGCCCACAATGGATCTGGTATTCTGGAGGTTTGCTTCTACAGGCATACTCACAACAGTACAGTGACTAGTGTTAATTACCCTAGTCCATGATTGTTTTTTTTAATTCGCTTTTTGTGTCTTCATGATGTGACATAAAACAGGTGGTGTTCTGTAATGGACATTAAGACAGTGTACATGAACTTCTCGAGTCTCCAGGATTGCGTTATGAATGTCTCTGAAGCTAAGTTTCCATGACTTCTCTGTTCTGCGAAGCATTTGCACAGTTAGGTGATTACGCCATTTAAATAAATCCGAATTAAAATTGTAGTGTAGTGGAGATATTTGGGCGGCTCTTAACATCGAGGTCTCGAAAGCCGATGAGGGTGAAACGAGGTGAGCATGGAGCAGCGCCGGAATGCAAGGGATCCCCGAGACAACCCGCTGACCAGCGTCATCGTCAGGCACGATTTCCACGTGCGATCCCGCCGGGAATCGAACCCGGTTCTTCTTGGTGGGAGGCCAGCGATCTGGCCGCTGAGCCACCGTGACCTCTGCAAGTGCTTAATATCCTTGGAAAAGCCGCAAGTTTGTTGAGTGGAGCTTGCGCAACGAGATGAAAATTGTCAGTTATTANGTGCTTAATATCCTTGGAAAAGCCGCAAGTTTGTTGAGTGGAGCTTGCGCAACGAGATGAAAATTGTCAGTTATTAGTTTTACGTGGTTGGAAGTCTCTGATTGGTTTTTTTCGTTGCTAAATTATTAGGTTTCTGTTCCTTTTCAACTCCGATATCCCGTTTTTTTTCTCTGTCCCTGGTCGGTGTTCCCGTTTTCGCCTCTCCTGGTGGAGGTCTTCGCTGCTTTCGTTTCCTTTTCTGTTTGTTGATGCGGTCTGTTCCATTTAATTATTGTTATTTATTGTTATGTTCAGGTGTTTGTGTTTTTTTTTCTTAGGTTTTTTTCATTTCAGCACTCTCATCTTTCTGCTCCTCCGTCACTACTTGCTTCCCCGGTCGTGGTTGGCTCGTCGTTCGGCCAATCACGGCGCTTGCTCGTCCCGGATCTCGTTGTGGGTATAAGAAATTCCGTTCTATCCCTCCATCCTATCTGTTACTTTCGTGTTTGCTCTTTCTTTTCCGTTTCGTATGCTGGGCCGTCTGCCCGCAAATTACACATATACTTCATTTTATTTTTATTTGTTTATTATTATTCCCTATAGGTTACTCTGTGCCTTTTTCACTATGGTTTTGTGCTTTTTCTTTGGTTTTCACTATTAACATTGCATATATGGTTGTGTGGTGTCGTATACCCACAACGTACACCAATATTTTTCCTTTTCGCTCTAGTGTTCTGATTTTTACACATTACTTTTTTTACCTATGGTTATGCGGGGCCTCATACCCACAAATCACAGTTACACATGCATCTTTTGTTTTTTCCTTCCTTAAATTTTATTCTGATTTTCGCTTTTCTTTTCCTTATTTCCATATTACAGTTCGTGTTCCTTTTCTTGTAGACTTCGATTTTATTTTGTGTTTGGTGTTTTTGGTTATTTTCCCCACCTGTGCGTCACTAATTGTTTTTTTCGCTTGTTTCAGTTTCCCTTCTGGTGCTCCTCCATTTTCATTTTTTTTTTGTGCAGAAGAGTGTGATTCACGCTGGCATTCTGGTTTTTTGTTAACTGTTCATTATTGCGCTTATATCTTCCTGTAATACTTGCACAAAAAAGAAATAAGAAGAATCCGCGAAATTGAGACTACTGTGTTTTTTCTCGCTTTTGAAGTTACTATATAAAACCCGCAAGGATGTTCGAGAGCCTGAATTTTTTTTGTATTTTTTAATCATGTTTCACGGGTTCGGTGACATAATATCGAGGGCGATTTGATAAATATATCAGATAAGTTTCAAAATATTTTCATTGTCCTCTTTTAGCACAGTTATAAGTTTTTTTTTCTTAAATTTTTTACAAAGAAAATATTAAAAAGTTATATTGATTGATTTCCTCTGAGTGTTTCTCGAAGTCACAAAACATGACGAAGAAATTTATATTCGAAATCCAGCGTTTCGTTCGCTTGGGATTATAGTTAAATATTTGGCACATTTTTTAAATTAATTTTTTAACTTAAAACAACATTACGAGCGGGCACGTGTAGAACTAACGCAAAATTTCTTGTCTTATTCTAATGGCATCAATTAATTTGAACTCTAGCTAAACATGTTAATTATAGGAGAAAAAAAATTAATTCAAATTGGTACGAATAAAAAATTTTCATAGCTCTTGCAATAATTTTTTGTAAATAAATGTTTGTATGTTTTTCTCCGCTTTCATCAAACTACNAAAAATTTTCATAGCTCTTGCAATAATTTTTTGTAAATAAATGTTTGTATGTTTTTCTCCGCTTTCATCAAACTACTATTTGTTCTAGTTTATCAAATATACTGGAAATATAGAATTGGTCGTCATAGCCCCTTCGGACAACGTGCCGGGTTTGTTCCAGTATTGACGGCCCGCTCCGCCGAAGTGGCGTCGCTAGAATTCGTTGCAGGGGAGGGTCAAGGATAGGCTGCGGCGCGACACGCGGCTTCTCCGACGACCTTGCGGAGGCCGTCCGCGGCCAGGCGTGACGGGTGTTCAGCGGAACCCGGTCGCGTTACGCAGCGAAGAGCAATCGCTGCTACTCGAGACAAGCTGCCACGTCTCATTACAGATGTCGTATTCAACTACAGTCGACACCGTAATGTAGACTGTTCACGGTAACGCCATTAGAGATGTCGTATTCAACTACAGTCGACACCGTAATGTAGACTGTTCACGGTAACGCCATTACAGATGTCGTATTCAACTACAGTCGACACCGTAATGTAGACTGTTCACGGTAACGCCATTAGAGATGTCGTATTCAACTACAGTCGACACCGTAATGTAGACTGTTCACGGTGAAGCGAGTCAAATTTAAATTAACATTTGGAAAAAATATTACTGCCGGTTAATTGCGTAAACGCTGCAGAATTGGCTGTCGTTCAGCATCCCAGTTATATGCTGTTCGCGGTAAACTGAGCACTTTCGAAAACCCTGCTTAAGATCTACTTGTATGCACATATTGTAGTATTCAACCATTTGTCAAATTATCATTGCTGTGGGCCTGATTACTCTATTCGTACCTAGGTAAAAAGAAACTGTAAAAAAAATTATAAAAAAATGTATTTTACAAACTTGATCATTCTTACAACTTTGTGCATTATAAACAGAAAATAAAAGAAATAATTTCAGTATTCACAAATTTTTACGTAACGCTGTTAATTCCACGTCACAACATGGAACTACTTTTCCTCCGTCGTTTGTCAACTTTACTGGACGCGTGGCGGTCTGTGTGCCCGTTGAAATATGTATGTAGGTAGCGACAGTGACATTTTTCTAAGGCTGACTTCAAAAGTGCTCACTCTGCCATGAACACCCTTTACCTTTTAGAATTCACAAGTTAAACTTAGGCTAAAATCAGCCGTAACCATAAAATGTTGTTTTACTACTTAAAATACAGTATTTACCAATACTTTTTTTAAAACAAAATGTTAATTATTACAATGTCATATTTTCTGTGCGTTAAAAATACGTTAACCTCAAATTTTCAGACACTAAAGAAAACACACTACTCAAGAGTTTTGATGAAGACTAAAATATTAGTACTTGGCACTCACGAAACTTTGTCATGGCAGAAGCAGGTGACCTTGAAAAATCACTTTCTAGCAAGTACTACACAATATTTTGAAAGTTCCTGTTGTTTGCTTTTTAATTTATGTCGATAAAAATATTTTTTACGTGATCTTGAAGTACAAACTTAAAAATTCAGTTACGTAACGGAACAAGCATAATTACATATGGCATAGCTAAAATACAGAAATTTATTTAAGAAATCGATAAGAAAGTTTGGTTTTGCGTTGCACTGTTATGCAAAGAGGCTAAAGATTTTCGTGACTTCGTGACTGTAGTGGGCTCTGAACAACAGCGATTCTATATCGGTGCTCAGAAACTGTTGAAACTGTAAATCCAAACTAGTGATATCGACTAATGAAAGACTAGTCTCTGAAAGTCAGCTAATACGCTGTTACAGACTGGCCAGTCAGTCGAATTAATATGAAATCAGAGTTATGGTTGAGAGTTTTGAGTTGAGTTGAGAGGCATTTTGGCGGCTCTTAACAACGAGGTCTTGAGGGCCGATGAGGGTGAAATGAGGTGAGAATGAAAAAGCGCCGGAATACAAGAGAGGCAAACCGGATATCCCCGAGAAAACCCGCCGATCAGCGGCATCGTCCGGCACGATTCCCACTTGAGAAAATCCGGAAGTAGCCCGGCCTGGGATTGAACCCGGTTCGACTTTGTGGGGGTCAGAGTTAAAGTGTGGTATTCGGTGTCATACGACTAAGACATGCTCGTATATTTTCTCGTTTATTCGTGGTTTAGATTGCGTCCTAATAATTTTGTACTCAAGAAATAACATGAAATTATATTTGTCGGCATCAACAAAATAAATGTTGTACATAATCCAGGAACAATTTTGAAAGTGGGTGGGATTATACCTCTGCTCAAAACACAAAGTAAATTACGCGTTGGCAAAGCTGCCACTCTGCTGATTAATCTGTTCGCTCACGTTAAGTTGAGCAAAATAATACAGTGGCTATCGAACAACAATCGTTTCGCCACGTATCGAACAACAATCGTTTCGCCACGTAAAACAAAAAAAATACTTAACGCTTCAGTAATAAATGCGTATTGTGCTTTCAGGCAGCTTTGCAAAGTTTAAAGCCTAACATGTTTACAGGTATCCGCCATTTTGCAACACGCCACGAAGCGAACTTAAAAACAGCGAGATTTGGGAACCGCGACGATCAATAAGCTGCAACTGATTTCAAGTGGGGTCATTTCCAATGGCTGTCACTAGGGGCAGTGATATTTCGCGAAAATATTTCGAGACAAGATACAGTCCAAAGCACTGTAGGGTCATCAAGCTTCTTTGATTGGCTAACAAATGTTCTGGCCCGTGTTAACCGTTTGCGCACGATTCACGAAGGTTCAGTGTCGGAAATATTTAGTTCTGAGTGGCTTGGACAAATACGGACCCGGCACCCGCAGGCAATGGAGGTATAACAACAGCTGAGGTGTGCATATAGTATTGAAGTCTACTGTGTGCTCCGATTTTTACGCGAAAAGTCACTGGCCCTAGCTATCACTGATTTGGCTCCATTTTCGCTATTACAGGTTTA
>NQII01006772.1:19888-53607 GCA_002778355.1 Clitarchus hookeri
CTAATTCCGCTGCACTTAACACTCATCAGCTCTCAAGGCCACACTGTTAAGAGCCTCCCAAATCTCTCCACTCCATTCCCACCTCAGCACCAGCCGAAAATCTGTATCCGCTCCGCGGAGTAATACAAGCTGCCACCTTGAAAAGGACGTCGACATTCTGAATGTGTCATTTCTATTTACACTTGGCAACTTGATGCCATCTCATTAAAAATTACGTGGCTCCTGTGTGTTGCGATGTCTATTTCCTTTCTTGAGCTCACGGTTACGAAATGGTCGGGTCTCCCCAACTTCGTGTTGTCTCATCCCGTGCGAGTGAATCATCGTGGCTATCAACAACTCCCGTAATAACGTCTTGAAGAGTATAGGGCAGAAACACTCGCAGGCTAATTTGAGAACCCGCTCAGCAACGCCACTTTCGAGGCGATTTTTTTTTTAACGAACGTGTCCCAACGGGGACTCGAACCCTAGAAAACAAATTAGCATTTAGGCATGCCATCCAGTTCAACTGCCTTGAGAATACATACTTCAAAGGATTTGGAATAATGCTCTTTAAATAGAGTCCAAAGACAAACCCCTATATTGATGTGTGCTACCCGACCCTCCTACCACAAAAAAAAAAATTGCAACAGAGGCCATCAAACTTACAAAATTAACTGAGAAGTTTAAAAGTTGTACCGCTTTGTTGGGAAATTGCGTTTTGGTAGATATTAGTTATTTTCACCGACCTCTGTGCAAAAAATAAGTTTCTGTCATGGGAAATTGTTTCAAAGAAGGACTTGCACTTAAGAACTGTTTAGCCTATGATAGCTAGATTTACTATTTTATAAGTTAAAAGGCAAACTTGCTAAATACCATGTTGAGGCCCAGGAACATACACAGTTACACGGGCTCTGCACTACACAACACTGTGACATTGTGGCCAGGCTACAACTGATATAACGCTGATATACTCGTTTCTTTGCGTTGCTTCCTTTAGACCTCAGAAATTAAGGTTGGTGTAGTTGTTAAGGTTTTTTTTGGGGGGGAGTATTTTTTTTCTGCACAGCTTGGGCAGTTTTAAAAGTACAAACTAAATTTCACTTAATTATTATTGTTATCGTCATTAAAAATCATTCCAAAATTTTAGTTATGTCGTGATTAAAGAGTGTCCAAAAGGTAATAACTGTTCCAAGAATAAAATAAATACACGCACTTTCTTGTTTCATAAACAATTCTCTCGCGTAGTAGGATATTTTGAGCTTCTGAGTGGCTAAACATCGACACACAGCAATAGTAACAAGTTAAATTAAACCAAGTTTAACTTTCAATGTTACTGATACCATATTTGAGAAAGTTCTCGCCGCTATGCGCGATTGTAGCTTGCCGCGTTGATTTACATGGTGTTTAACTAGTTTGTATATTACTGTGTCATGTTTGTGAGATGTTTGTGTCCCTTAGCAAGGTCCCACACCTGCTGGCAGCGGAACTCGAAATGCGAATTTCAACACAGTTTTCCGGCACGTTGTTTTGCCTTAAAAATTCTATTTTCTCGCAGAGCAAACATGTGATTGCGCTGCGTTTCTAAAAAAAAAAAAAAAAAAAAAANAACTCCGGTTAAAGAAAACTGGGCGCAGCGATAAGGACGGAAGGTGGCCGGAAACCGTAGTAGAAATCTGGGGGGGATAGGCGCTCGAATCACTGTGTCAACAAACCGTCGATCGCCAAGGCCAGACGCCGCTCGCGGCTCGTGACGCACGATGCGAGTGCAGCCGCACTGAAGGTGGGGTGCATTCCGCGCTGCGCAGGTCTTTACTCAGCGCACCTCCTCTGGAGTTCCAGACATACGCTCGCAGGCGCGAACTTCTAGTTTCCAGAGGACGGCCGAGTCTCAGACTTCTCTGTGAACATAACCACGTCATTATCATTTTATCACTCCAAACGAGAAATACGGACGCCATCCAAACCGTAACACCGGAAATGCTGACAAGAGTGTGGAACTAGTTTGATTATCGCGTAGATGTCGTTCGGGCCGCTCGTGGTGGTCACATTGAACATTTATGAATGTATGGTAAACAGACTTAATGGCTCCACGTTTCATTTGATTGGTCAATCAAGGTTGTAGGTTGCTTGGTTTTGATATTATAGACCTTCAAAGTTGGAGTATTCTTTTATGCTCATCCTGTACAACTGGTCGTGAAATCTTTTCGCAGAAATCGGTAGTCTCTACTTAAAAAGAATGAGGCAGGCAGTTCATCGTAAGTTATAAACATACTTGTTACAATCTGAAGTAGTGACTGGCCACTGGCAATCAACCCAAGGGGTTGACTCCCCTGCTGACGGAAAATTAGGAGTTTACCCCCTTCCCCCTGCCAACAAACCCCCGTGCCTATGCATGCCTCTACTGCTTCAACCCTTACTTTCGGCCCAATCTAAATAAAGAGAACAATATCCAAGCGTTGTTGTAGCTGCTGGAACTACATTGATGTGCTCCTGCAGTCAGCTCATAAAAATGGACGTTACACAATCAACACTATTTTCAATTTCGCTTACTTACATTTCTAGCTGCTTTTCTGTAAGGGAGTGACTTTCAAACTGGAATCACTTCCTTGTTTCTTTTGCCGAGAATTATACCTGGCGTACTTGGTGTCATTGCCCGCCAATTGGGATTTACGGAATTTTCGACGCCACCTGCATCGCATATTTGATATTTTATTTCAGTCATCGACAAGGCATAGGACACATTGCTTCACGCATGTTTTTAAGTATGTATTGGTTGGCTAGTGTGGCTAGTATTATTTCTTAAAACGCTTGCGAGGGAATATTATTTATCTCTTGCCAGTACAGTCTAAAAACAAGGGCAGTACCGCTGTATTAATTTCATAAAGCATAAGAAGCTACTATTTATACTCTGACGTGAGAAAATTTTCATTAAACATTCTCAAACGAAACTTACGGCAAAACCAGTCTCCGTGTCTCAACATTGAACTGCTTTTCGGCCAACAACACTATCATAAACCACGTGGATAGGATTTGAGGATACAACACCGTTTAGTAAACAGGTGCTTTGAGATGTTCGTACACTTGCTCTAACCAATTTGTAATGCAGTTTGATTAAATTCAAATCAGTAAAAGTATTCTGTTCGTATGAAAACGCTTGTATTTTGGGAGTTGCAATATAAACAAACACGTTCATCAGTGTTGACCACGTGACTTTGACAGTTCTTATTGGTGTAGGGTAGGTCAATGTTGGGTACAAGCGCAGATAACGAAAAATCACCCTGCCTCATCTTAAGTCTATAGTGGAAAAAGAAGGTCGTTAATACACTGCGCACGCACATTTCGCGGTGAACGGGCGACAAATGATTTTAAAAGTAAGCGTGGGAAGTAATCGCTATAGACACGCGCATAATCGACTGTAAAATAAATTCACCTCGCAAAACATAAGAACGGTAAATTTCCAATTGTGTAGTAGGGTCTGAATAATAAGTTCGTTGGAATGCGAACTACTTTCTTGAGAGTTCAGATACAGCGCGAAGGTGGATTTGTTCATATCGGCCGTAAAATAAACGTGAAAGAAATGATGGGATCGACAGGCGCGTCTGCTCACGCCACCCTCTTCTCGTTTCATTCAGCACAACACATTTGATAACGAAAGTTCTGGAAAACATTTCCATAGCGTATAACTTAGCCTACGTCACTTCTGCTATCGCACAGGCGCGTCATTGTAGACTACTTCGTTCCAATGGACTGTGTCAGCTCCTAAAGTGAAGACGGCACTTCTACGAAATCGAAGCTACCGAGAATAAGTGGTCTCCCTGGTAACAAAATATCTACTTTCATTTCTGTCCTGAAAAAAAGATTTGCATTGACAAATGCCACAGTTTTTTTTATTATGCTAGACACAACTACTTACAATGAGACCCATACGATAAATAGGAGGAGAAGCTACCTAGCAGGGCCGGCATAGCTAAAGGGTAGAGTTTTTAATGTTGAATAATTTTAGGCGTTTCCCGGCCACCTAACACGATATTGATCTCATTAAAAAAAAGATGCATTGTGCCATTCTAAGAGAACCATGCTACAAGAGAGCAATTAAGAGTAAATTAATAATAGTTAGTTTTTTTTTTGTTTTTGACATGTCTATGAATTTTAATCTACCCGAATTTTTCTTGATATTAAAAAGTTTACAAAAAAAAATTTTTGTGGCCCAGGCAAAGATTGACAAAGTGTTTTTTGTTTTGTGATCCTGGCAAAGATAGACAAAATGTTTTTTTTTTTGGCCCGGGCAAAGTTGGATAAAGTGTTTTTTGTTTTGTGGCATGGGCAAAGATGGCCAAAGTGTTTTTGTTTTGTAACCCGAGAAAATATGGAGAGTGTTTTTTTGTTTTGTGGCCGGGGCAAATATGGGCAGTGTTTTTTGTTTTGTGGCCCAGCCAAAGATAGGCAATTTTTTTTTTGTTTCGTGTCCCGGGTGAATATGTACAAAGTATTATTTTGTTTTGTGGCCCAGGCAAAGATGGGCAAGTGTTTTATATTTCAAGGTGGCCGAGACACGCCTAAAATTATTTAAATGTTGCGACGCTAGCGCTGTCGCGTTAATGTTTTTACCGCCATCTACTTCTGCGGGGTGGTGAACTCTTTGATCGACTAGGATCCCCTTCCTTTTTCTCCCAGTTCACCCTCCTTGCATTCCCCTTCACCCTTCGTGCGTCACAAGTTTTGATTGGACAGGATAGTTCACTCTGCCTACTCTGCTCTGCTTCACGCCCGCCCGAAGTCTGCTACATTTCGCCACAACTTAACGCCGCAAGATCCTCGCTTGTACCTGATGGCTTGACAATGTTAGTTAAAGGCAAACTAAAATGAAACCCGACCGTGTACTTCGGGGGGAGCCCAGTTCAATACGTAAAGGAATATAAGTATCTCGGAGTCATCATGGATGAAAACATGAGCTTCTTGAAGCATATTGAATATGTGTCGCGGAAGGCAGTCATGGTGTTTCAAAAACTCAGGAGAATTGGCAATACCAACTGGGGCCTAAATTATGGCACTCTTAGAACCATATACAAGGCAGTTTTCGAAGCCATAATAACTTATGGCGTGGTGATGTAGCATCACCGGGCTGCACTTTCGTGGCACAGAAGAAAGCTTATAAGTGCTCAAAGAGCGGCACTGCTGACCGTTACCGGTGCATACAAAACTGTGTCAAACGACTCGCTCCCAGTAATAGCGGGGGTCCTTCCAGTGGACTTACTCATAAAATACAGAGGACTCACGGCGGAGAGGGCTCGGGCCGGTGGGCTGTCTAAAGAATATAAGGAAACGCTAATGGATGACATCTTGGAAGAATGGCAGAACACATGGACNTATGGCTGATATCTTGGAAGAATGGTAAAACACCTGGACTAATTCGGAAAAAGGTCGGCAAACTTTCGAGTTGCTGCCTGACATTGAAGCCAGGATGAGCTGTAAGTGGATCACGGTGAACCACTACAGCATGCAACTAACAACTGGACATGGCAACTTCAAGGCGAAGTTGAACAGCCTTCGTCTCGTGCAATCTCCGCTGTGTGATGTATGTGGTGTGAATGACACAGTGCACCATGTACTTGAAGACTGTCTCAAGACAGAGGATTTACGAGTTTGGCTTGAGGAACAAACTCGGGAAAAGGGCATTCACTGGAGATTAGAATATGTGATGACCAATAAAGATCTCCATAAGATATGGAATGAATTCGCTACTCGAATTGGGAAACGACTAGAAGAATTCGACAAATTGTACCAGTAAATTTCTGATGACCCATAACGGGTAACTTGTGGAACCCGGATTGGCGAGGAGGACAGGTTTTTAAAAATGAGAAAATCGGTTAATCTACCGGTTACTGGCACCAAGAAAGTGAATGGCCCTTATGAATGGACAGAAAAAGTGCAGCGCACTGTTTTACTCTTAGGAGTACAGTTACAGTGCGGGAGGTTTGGAGCGTGCGCTGGCCTTCGGGCCTTAAAAACCTGTACCTGATGGCTTAACCACCTTCAACCTTCGCCCAGCAGCGGACAACGCCAACATTATGTTACTGAGTTGACGACGTTTACCAGTTTAGCTACTGAGCGATGGGGCAGTCGAATGGTACCTCGTGGAGAACGCTAACTTTGCGGGTGGGTTTTTAATGTTTTTTTTGTAACTTGTGTGGCATAGTTGTGTTGTATCTTGGGTGTGCAGTAAGCCTAGGCCATTTTAAAATTTTTGTTTCGGTGGCTTTTCAAAATTACGTTCCGGCTTAACTATGGTGTCACGTTGCTGTCTCTCTCTCTTGTTTTAACGCGTCGTGTTTGTCCTTGTTAGCCGCCCAAGTATTTTTGAGTATCCATTTTTTGGTGTTTCCATGACTATATCTTTGGGGCGTGAATCTTTTAATATGTTGTTTGTTCTTTGTAATTTTTAACGTTCGGAGCCATACTAGGTCTTATGCGACTGCCTCCCGCCAAAATTATTTTGCATACCTTTTAATTCTTTTTAAAGTATTTTATGGAATAGAGGTTTTACTAGGCAAGTCAATTGCTACCCTCCTTTCTACGAGTTTTTAGAGTCAAATGGGTTCTGTGTTCTAGTCAAAGAAAATGGCAACGATTTTAATCAGTTGTCAAATAATTTTAATATTGTGTTTGTATATTTTTTTTTAAGGTTTGTTGTTCTGGAGCTAAGGTTATATTTTTAATGTTGTATTCTTTCACTTGTTGGTACTACAAGGCAAATACTACGTTTCAAAGAACTGTAATCAATGAAACAAATTATTATCAACTGTGATAATTATTGCTGTGAAATATATTTTATTAGTCGTTCTAAAGGTTTTTTGTCAATTAAAATTGTATATGTACATAATAAAGGCTAATTAAACATGTTCTCTACTGTACATTATTTGTGAATTGTCACAACATGGAAACGTTATCCTTTCACTCAGCCGGCCCCGCACTAGGCAACCGCGTTAATATTACCGCGTGTCAAAAACATGTTTGACTTCAATAACTCAGCTCCAAGACGTTAACCATAGCAACCTTTCTAACTCACAGAGTATTTTTACATCTTGCAGAGCAATTAACATTTGGTATACAAGGTGACATTTGGCAACTTAGTTTTCCATCTGCTTTTCAGGCGATTTTTTTTTTTTTTTTTCAATTCACCCTGGTAATCTTTTTACAAGTCTTACAGACAATAGGGATATGAAGTATATCAGTATAAAATTATATATCGCAAATTATATTTTACCCATTATGCATTAATAAATACATAAATGAACATACACAGCACACACGACTAGAAACACCATAGTGTACCCATTTACGGAATAGTTACAGAAATATCTAAATAATTCAGTTACAGAAGTACAGCAATTTTACACAATACAATTACAAAATATTATCATAATACAAGTGAGACAACAAATGTAAGATGTACACAGCATTTAGACCCGTTACTTAATTTGAGAGTAATTTAAGTATTCGTACAGCAGTGAAAAATATGTTGGGAAGTAAAAAAGGCTTGATACTGTGTATAAATAGTTTTTTTATTACTGTAAAATAGCTCTTTGAATGGAAGTGGTAATTAATTAGATATTTTTACTGCTGAGAACCTAACACATTAAATTATCGCCCCTGTTAACAAATGTAAAAATGTATTTATTTAAATCTGTGTGGATGTGTGTAGAAAAATTACTGTGTGCACGGGCACGAGGACGATCCTCAATCACTCCGTGCAGTAGATCAGAGTATAGTCTGTTCACGGTAAAGTGAGCACTTCTGAGGCCGTATTTACTTTTTTTCTTTCGGCTACTTTTTATCCTTCCACACACATATTAAAATAAATATTGCTGTGTAAGTAATAAGCAAAGTGTGTACGTTCCAGCGCACTCGAACGTTAAAGTCTAAGGCTAAAATAAAATATATTTGTTGACTGTCATTCCAACTGAAGGAGCCAAAAGTGCTGACTTTACCTTGAATGGCCTATAAAAGCTCGGGAACCTCATTCGCACTGCACGTACGTATGTATATTCAAGGTATCTTAGCACCTTTTGAATCGAACCTATGAAAAATCACCACATGTATGAACTAGCTTGGTCGTTTCGTAAATATGTCATGTATCACAGGCGGTATTTATATGTGAATAAAACCGCGAGAGAATAGGTGTGTTGGCAATACACAGCAACAAATAGCTCTTCATTGAGAAAAAGGTTTTGTTCAAATAAACAAAGTTTGTTCGGCCCAAACAAATTAATTGTTTGTGTAGGGACAATAATATGTAGTTTGTTGTTGTAACCAAATTATTTTGTTGTTCATATATGGTTGCCCCAAACAAAAAAAATTTGGTTGGTGCAACCAAAAATTTGTTTGGATCTACGTACAAATAAACAAACTGTTTAGATTAATATAAAATAATTAAAACCCCGACCAAGATTAGGACCCAGATTGTCTGCGTCCAGCTGCTATGCCCTAGCAGCCACAGTTAAAGTGACTACAGGTGAATTCAACATATTTTTTAATGCGTACCCTAGGCAACAAGCGCAAATTAATGTGTCAAGTTTTACAGCTCTATTTTTGAGTTTCGTGTTGAACTTGTTTATTAAGATGCTTATACGATTATTAAACACCGATAAATGCACAAGCAAACACTGTTACTACCCTGATTTCCACAAAAAAAAACCAACCACCGAGCTGTATTTTCGAACTAAGGCAATAAAATGAGTGGCCAAACAAATATATACAGTTCAGCCAAATATTAAGTTGCCAGTCTTAATTTCTTATAGCCCAACACGGAGGTATTGTCTATTCAAACATGCATTTTGTTAGACGAACGAAATTAATTTTGTTGTTTTTTCAAGTTTCGTTCACTCAACAAAATATTTTGTTGGGTCAAATAAATATTTGTTGTCCCCATGCAAACAAATATTTTGTTGGCCTTTCTCTCAGTGCGCAAAACATTATTAAACTGGGTGCGCACAAATGCGGTGCGTTGTTCCTCCGGCGTAGTTTTCTAGAATGAGTTCAGCTTTATCAGCACGAGGCGGAGGAATGGTCTGGAAGTAGAACTCGAGCTGGGCATCAGAAAAGTTGGGAATTCCCGTGCCAGACCAGGGAGCTTATTCCAAGTTTCGTCGGTAACTGCCGACATCGTCTCGAACCTACTGTCTCGCAGCTGACGAATATAATCGGCTGCTTGAAGACGGTATTCAGAGCTGTTCGTCGTTTAGCACGGGAGTACATTCGGGCATCTTCGGCTTACCGACTTTCCCCACTCCAAGCTAGACGAGCGTTAGTGTTTCTGTGCATGGTCGACAACGTACAAACGAAATATTACTAGAATTACTCGTTTTAAAATTGCTCAAATCTGTTTAAAAAGTATTACTTAAAGACACGAATAGTAAGCCTTATATTTTTATATCGTGAAAAATAACATATAATTAGAAATATGTATTTTATAAGAAAATAATAGTGTACAGTTTTCTTTGATTTTGTGTAGAGTGTGAGAAAGTGTGGTTGGTGGCCATGTTGAACTGCATTTTTTTTACCTTCGTGAGATGTGGACGGCTGTGGCTGGAGTGGGGAGTGACCCTCGCTGTGTCTACGTGTGCTCCTCGTATGCAGTTCAACGCAGACGTGACTGAGGTGAATGAATTTTCGTCCCAACTGAAACTTACCGCAACTGCAGAGAGATGTTCTGCACGACTCAACACGCGCGCACCGCACAAATTAATCGAATTGATTAATACAGCCGTTTTGATGGACATCGAATTATGCGAGATTAAAACACGTTTTTTTTTTTCAGTTAGGAGCTTATCTAATAGTTTCCGGCGAAAAGTAAAACAAATGTATTACTATAAGTAAGAATGCGGAAATAAAACTAATAGTATAATATAAGTAATAACATATAGTAAAAGTGAGAGTATTAATAAATCAGGAGATGTAACAGGCTGGCCTGCGTTTGAGGTAACGTGGCTCTTCTTGAGCTCTTCCATTTATAAATAAAACCCGCTATTATTTTTGACAGCTCACTGGAGAATCAGTTTACTGACGTCGCACGCGCTACCTCGCAATCCACACGCAGCTGCCCCTGCGCAGCACGCACGCGCACGCATGTATGGTCCAGAGGTAGACCGATCTCGCTGGCTGCGCACAACCAGTCTCCGTGCTCCAACACTGAACTGCTTTTCTGCCAACAAGACTAGCGAAAACGGCGTCGATTGGATTTTACGTTAGAACACTGTTTAGCAGAGAATTGCTTTGAGATGTTTATATACTTCCTCCGACCGATTTGTAATGCTGTTTGATTAAATTCAAATTGGCAGAAGTATTTCATTAATATAACAGTGCTTGTCATTTAAAAATTAAGATATAAACAAACACTTTCATCACTGTTGACCATGTGACTTTGACAGTTGTGTTCCTTCGGGGTAGGTCGATGTTGGGTACACGCGCAGAAGACGAATAAGCGGTCCACCCCATATTTAGTCTACGGTCTGGATGCACTTTCACTCTTTCAGGCACATGTAAAAAAAATTAGTTTAAGGTGTTGCAGCTGTAGTTTATTCGCGGTTTCTTCACACTTTTCGAAACAAACAATTGAAAAATCACCCCATATATGACGTGCTTGATTGTTTCCTAAATATGACATCTATCACAAGCGTTTTATACTTTCGTTAAAATTAAACTACCTTATTTTTATTACATTTAATTTTTAATTATATTTCGTCTATAATTTATAATATTTCATTTATAAGGAATATAAATAAAACAGGGATAAAATACGTGTGTTGATAATGTCCAGAAATAAACAGTTCTTATGCAAAATATTTCTCTGTGTACGCAAAAATGCGGTACGCAGTCCTTTTGGCGTAATTTTCTGGACTCGGTTAAACTTTGTTTGCACGAGTTGGAGCAATATTCTGGAAGTAGAACATTTGCAGGGCTTCAGGAAAATTGAAAATAACCGTGAATGTACTATAACAAATTTTTTTTTGTCTGCAACTGTACAAGCATCAGTGTAACATCGTCGTATCTCAGGACCAATTAAAATGTTTTTTTGTGTTTAATGTTATTTGGCAGCAGCTTTTTATGCTACTGTGGAGTTAAGTTGTATAGACGAGTGTTGTATCCCACCACGTAGAGCACTTCCCTTATTGTATGCAGTTTTCTGTTGCTTACGGCGTACATAATTAATTCCACTTCCTGTGCGAACTTAAGTAAATAGACCACCGTGCCTGAAAGGGTATGGGGGAATCTCTAGTAAACAATTTCTAAGCTAAAATCTGCAAAAAAAAATCCCATGATTTCGCGTCAGGAAGCGCCTTTGTTGACAGCTGTCTGTTTGAACATTTCAGTTTGTTGTTCTTCAATAATAATATTTTGAAAATACATATTATTATTTCAATTAATTTCACAGAAATGAGTAGAACCAAAATCATTTATGCCACAGCAACGCGTGGCCGGGTAAGCTAGTATTTAATAAAATAAAACTACAAACATTGGTGGCTGTATGTACATAATATTTTTTACCTTTCCGGGGGAAAAATCTTATTCCCAGAACATTTATATACTGAGATAGGCGTAAACGCACAAACACTGATTTTTCGGGCAGTACTTTACTAGGGAGTATCCTAGTATCTTCCGTTTGCCTGTGACACCATCGTTCAACGGGCAGTGCGTATTTCGCCCTAAAACCATTTCCTGAGCATTTTCTTGCATAACTGAACCAAAAAGGCCTTTTCCTTTAACTTCGTTTGCCCTAAAGGCGTTTTCCTCAATACGATTTTCTCCTGCAGGCATTTTCTCCTAAAGTTAATTTCCTCTTTTCAGGTACAGCTCCGGCGATTTTCCTTAAGGCTTTGCCGAAAAGCCGTGTGTCCTAAAGCCGTTTGCTCTGAAGTATAGGACAAACAAATTTAGGACAGCGATGTGTATCCCAATTTACTTAGACTAGATATTGTCCTCCCACCCCCCCCCTTTTTTTTAACAAACCAGGCACACTTTAGTGGTTTTTTTTCAATAACTAAGAAAGAAAAGGGGCGATGCCGCACGATAATGTCACGGGAAAACTGATGATATGACAGAGCTACTCCGTGTCAGGACGGGGAACTAATTAATTAAAATACACGGAGAAATTATTTTACGGCTTCATTTTCAAAATAGTTTAGTTCATATTCAATAGCACTAGATATCCATTGTAATTTGAAACAATTTTTTGTGTTTGAAAACGAGGAATACATTTCACTTTGTAAGAAAAAAACAAAAGGACATGCAGCCAGGGAAAAAAAAAATTATTCTTATCTAAACAAAAATTCAAAATAAAAAAATTATCGCCATTACTATTTAGTAGTTAACAGCAGTTAATTATCT
This sequence comes from Clitarchus hookeri, assembly GCA_002778355.1. Lineage (NCBI taxonomy): Eukaryota > Metazoa > Arthropoda > Insecta > Phasmatodea > Phasmatidae > Clitarchus > Clitarchus hookeri. Next base: position 32,252 of record NQII01006772.1, read on the forward strand.
CAGTGGGTTAATCGCAGTTCACACGCAGCAAATACCAGGCATTTTAGCTTATTAAAAAAGGACGCAAACTAATTAGCGCGATTATTGTCCATTTCCGCGAAGTTTGGGAGCGTTTTAATCAACGAGGTAGGCTTGACGTTCGCAAATTGAACAGCCGTAATGCAAAGAGACAAAGAATTACCTCGATGGAACGTTCGCCGATCGATAACCCTCTTTTCGTGGTTCACGTTGCGTTTATGATACCCTCGCAGGATAAAATAACAGCTCTTGCTATTGCCGTGCATGCAGTTCTCACGGACATGATACTTTCGCGTAGTTAATGAAATGTTGCATTCCTAGCCTTTCGGTCGATGATTTATCAACCTTCATTAAAATACATTTTTTTCTATTTAGCTAGGCCAATTTTATTTTGCACTGAATAGCCTTATAATTAAAATGTAGGTCATTATTATAATTAACCATCCACGTATGTGGAAGTCAAGTGCGGTATATAAAACACAATTGCCAGATATTTTGTCACGTAGTGACGACCGTTGAAATCTCTCAAATAAGTACCGAAGGTGTATGCGGTGATATGCAAGCCGAAGATGACAAGTCCAGACTCTGAGGAGAAAGTGTGGTGTAGAATATTGCCTAAGGTACTAATGTCAAATTGTTTAAGATCTCCGCATTATGCCTGGAGGCTGGATGGAGGAATGGAGTGGAGATGTTTGGGTGTCTTGTAAGCCGATGTGGGTGAAGCGAGGTGAGAATGGAGCAGCGCCAGAATGCAGGGGCGAGGGAAACGGGAGACCCCCGAGCCAAACAGCGGCTTCGTCCGTCACGATTCCCACGTGCGATAAATCCGGCAGCGACACCGCCGGGAATCGAACTCGGTTCGTCTTAGGGGAGGCGAGAGTTCTCTAAGTTGCTGCGCCACCGCGGCCCCTGCTGGTCGGAGAACGGGTTACCCGGGCCTACACTTAGTCTAAATGCACACAGCCCCAAGACTTGTCCGGGATTTGATCCTGGCACCTTCTGATCTGAATGCGCATTAGCATATGCTTTCTCCCAAAATATTTGAAATGAAAATGCAGTTTTTTTTTCGCGTTGTTTTATTGTAACAACTGCCTTGAAGAGTTTATACAAGGACTGTTCAGTTCGTGGACTGTCAACACTGAGACGATTATGCGGGGAAGCGATTCTGTGACTCCCGCCCGTGAAGACAGTGGGGCCGCGGTGGTGTAATGGTCAGACAACTCGCCTCCCACCAAAGAGAATCGTTCCGGAAAATGCCGCTTGTCGGTGGGTTTTCTCGGGGTTCTCCCGTTTCCCCCCGCCCTTGCATTCCGGTACTTCTCCATGCTCACCTAGCTTCATCTTCATTTGCTCTCAAGACCTCGCAGTTAAGAGCCTTCACTCTTTCACTCATTCTTCGCACCGCGACCGTGGAGAGCTCATCGCGAATTGCAATGTTCCCACGGTGACGTCAGACACTTCACGACGGATTCGTGTTTGAGAGTTCTGCGACATCGTGTGGCGGCAGACGACTGGAAACTTCGCTCTTAGAGTGACCCCCAACAAGAATGAATCGCAGGTCGACAGATCCGGCGACCTTGCCGGCCACAGAATACCCCCGAACCCGGAAATGAGGTGATCAGGAAGAAAATGTCTGAGGCGTTGCGCTGATGTTCGAGCTGCACTGCTGCGGTCGCTCCGTCCTGCTGGGACCACGTATCCATGTTTATCTCTGGATGGTCGCTCATCCGAGGCGCCAAAAAGGTCTCCGCCATTTTGGGATAACGTTCTGCGCTAACTGTAGCACAACGGCCGTTGCGGTCAACGTTAAAGAAAGCCCCTGTCATTCCAAACGATATGGCACACTATACTATGATCTCGGCTGTGTGCAGCGGTTTCGGGTGTAATCGCTGGGGGCCATAGTCTCATCCCAGTATCAAGAATTCTGTTTGTTAAGATAGTTGGCAAAATTTAGAATGACCTAGATCTGTTCCCTTCCCTTAATTACTGAACCATTTGGATTTTGTACTGACATAAGTGTGACACAAGAGTGACGTCGAGCAGAATGTTGAGGGCTTCGTTCGAACGGAAGCGATGTTCTCTGGTGTTCGCACACGTCCAGGTCTCCCTGTAGACTTCTTTTTCAGAGCATAACTTGTCTCTTCGAAATTCTACATCTACGTTTTGATAAAATGCGCAAATATCACTTGAGTATAACGTCTTTAGAAACAAACACCGTGCTGTCAGGTAACTGCCGATTTTTATTGTAATACGACCTGATGGCGTACGCACGTGGTTCACAATTCTACCTCTCCGTCACGACTAAAGTCTATTCCCGTTAATTAAACCTTTATCGCCACATGTATAACATTTTTGATAGTTTTCTAAATACATATAACGTGTATCACAATCGTTTTATACTTCTGTTAACATAAAAATATTGAATTATTTGTTAAATTGATTTTTCACTTATACTTTAACTATAAAATTTTATAAGAGAGAAATCAGTTTTGTTGGTAATGCCTATCAAGAAATAGTTCTAATATAAAATATTATTAAACTGAGTGAGCACCAATGCGTGCGTTGTCCTTTAGGTGTAATTTTTTAGCATTATTTAAGCTTTCTTTACACAAGGCGGAGGAATATCCTGGATGTAGAACTCCAGCAGGTCTTCAGAAAAGTTATAAATAACAATTAATGGACTATAATTGGTATACGCTCCAAAATACAACAGCGTTCGCAGCCGAACCAAGCCGAGTTTAGCCGGACAACGTTGTTCTTGTCACCCAGTTATTAATATGTGGATGCAGTAAGATGAAAAAGTTACAGACGTATTGATTTAATTTTGATTTGTTACGTAAATACATTTTCAAACTTATGATAGGTATTTCTATATGTAAATTAGGATATGTAATTATTCAAATAAATATACGGAACGTAATTTCTTAAATGCTAACTTTATTGTTCTTATAATCAAACTTACTTGTACAATAAAATCAGCAGTAAATAAAGATTTAGTTTTAACTCAACGTGTCATCGCGGGTTTTCACTACAACTATTATCACTTCATGGAAGCAAAAAGTGTATTTACACGTAGGATAAAGTATTTTATCCTCTACATTTGCTTTTAAAGTTCAAACTGAACATACTGCGAGTGGTTAAAAAATAAGTAATTGTGTACGTGAGCTCAGTTTATTAGGAAATTTTTCACCGTTACAAAAAAAAAATTGTATTCGATAGTTGCAAATAAACACAATCCTAATTTTCCATCACAACATTTTATTTAAAAAAAAAAAAAACAAAGAGTAAGAGGACGAAAAATAGGGAATGACAGACTTTTCTTAGGGGTTTTCGAAAGTAGTACTTTCTTAAATCAAGATGACAAATATTGGTAAAATAAACGATTCTATGGTTATCAAATACAATAATTTAATTATTACTGAAGCTCAAGTGATACTATTCAACGAGGGTGCAATTGCCTTGCGTCTTTACTGTTTTAAATGGCTAAAAATTATGCACACGTGTAAGATTTCTTGTTGTCTTTTCTCTGATGAATGTTACAAGGCATGTACATACGTCCTCGTTTATGTATGATTTTTTGTGTGTAATGTTTTGTTATACAGTTCACTGACACCTTTACATCTAATTGTCATAATATTGTCAAAAATCCGACCTAATGTTGGTTAAATGAAATCTTTATTATAATAATACGTTCGATACAAACATCTCCGGATATAACAGTGTAACAAAAATTTGTTTCGTAGATTTTAAAATTCTATATTGGCGAATACAATCAACGAAGCACTTTTAACCAAATATGCAAGTTAATAACATATTATCGACTGGTGATTAAACACCGCATCTAGTAATACCAGGCCGGCTAACAAAACCCATTTAAAATCTAAAGAAATATTTAACGACATATGAGTTATACAAAAAAAAAGTAAGCTTCTTTTTGTAGGTAAAAAATAACCCTGCTTAAATCACACGCAAGCATTATTTATCACATGTACGTTTTTGTTATAATTTTTTTTTTTTTTTGCTCCTTTTGAACTAGTGACCATTTATTATGTACCTAAATATGTATTTCGAACTGATTTATACTATACACTTTTTTTGCATTTTTCTTAGGTCTTTAAATTATTGAAGATATTATTTTCGCTAATTACACCTGCTTGGAATTTATTCGGTGAGGAATATTCCTAATAACAAACTTCTTGCTCATTGAGATACATGAGCACAAAATAGGTAAATATAATTAACTATGCTCCAGCGTCAGAGAGTAGTGTTGTGCACCCGAAGAAGGCAGAAATTACCGTTACGTAAACGTAATTCAGTCATTGTTATAATTGATAAGATTTTAACGATTATAACGAGGCAGTCGTTCCCTGCCGACAATTCGGTTTCGCTAAAAACATAAATGTTCACTACGTGTTCTGAAGTGTGTCAGTGATGTCGTAACTTCTCTACGTTTTGCGCCATCGCTCGGGCGGAGAGGAAATCTCGACTGGGTCGACACAGTTCCCGCGAAGGAGCGCACGGGTGACGCTAGGAGACGGCCCTGGTTGCGCGGTGTTGCGAGGTGTTGCGTGTGCAACGACGCCGCCGCCGACGACGACCTGGTAGGAGGATGTCCGCGCTCGCTCGCCCGAGGCGTAGTTCTCGGGAGGAGACCTGGTGCACGTGCGTGCGTGCGTGCGAGCAGTTCGCCGCAGGAACTTCCCGCGTCTCCCCCGTCGCGCCGTCGACCTTGACCTAATTATCGTCCCAGTACGCAGGATCGCTCCCCCTCCCCTCTTTCTCCCACGCTACTTCGTTGCCCTTCTGTAACGACGCGTGGGGTTTTCGAAGGTCGCATCGCGTCCGCTGGCCTCGAAGAACGAAGTGCGTAAACAAGTGTTGCATCGACATGCTCAGTTATTAAGGGCACTGCCTACCGACCGGCAGCTGCGGAATTCAAATAGGAAATGCCATGTTAAGGAAATTTCACCTCAGTGCGTTAATTTTAAAGATAGGTTTTTCAAACAAAATGTATTCTTCACGAAATTTTTAGGAACATCTCTACAAGAGTATATTTTCAATATAGATAGGCAGTAAGTACTTTTTTGTAAAATATAAATTTAAAAAAATATTTGCAAACAGACAATACATTTTATAGAAACATATCCACGGTAGGGAACTTCTCCTAAAACATTCGTGAAGAAAAAATTCTGTTTGAAATGTCTATCTTTCAAATTAACGCTCTGAGGTGAAATTTCCTCAAAATGGGATTTCCTATTTAAGTTTCGCAGCTGCCAGCCGGTTAGTGCCCTCGTGGCCAACCGCAGAAGAAAAATGGGGTAGAGTGAGCGCCCTCTCCGTGCCCCAACATTGAGCTGTTTTCCTACTAGTACGACTATCATAAAATTATCGTAGTATACGCCATCGCGTACGGCTCTGATTTTAACTTCATGCCATAGGTGTGATATATTTGTGTGGTGTTCTGTCCTGTTTGAAGACGAGCTTTGTGACTTTTCGATTTTTTCGTGTCTCGGCGGTTTTAACATTTTTTTTTTTTTTGCTTACTGGCTAAACAGGCTTAGTTTCCAAGGCCAGTGGCATTTTGCGCCGCATTTGAGGAAGCGAAGTGAATATCATAAACGACGGGGATGGTATTTGAGGTTATAACACGGTTTATGCAAACATGTGTTTTGAGACGTTTGTGTACTTCCTCTAGCCAATTTTTCATACAATTAGATTAAATTAAAATTGGTAAAAGTATTTTATTCATATAAAACGGCTTGTCTTTGGAAAATTAAGATATAAACCAGCATTTTCATAGCTGTTGCCCACGTGACTTTGACATCTGTATAGGTTTGGGGTAGGTCAGATTTGGGTACATGTGTAGAAGACGAAAATCTGTCTACGTTATTTCTAGTATGTGAGGTAAATTTCTGGGCCGCAACGTTAGCTGGAATCCACTGGACGTCTGGCTGGATGTGTTTTGTGTGACCGAGGCCTAGAAGCTAGTGGGGACGCTAAGGGCGACCCAGGTACGCGTATTGAATATCAGGTCGCCTTTACGCCCACGGCGCTGAACCGGCATGCAGTATTTCCGTCGTCTACTCGGCTCTACAAGATTTTCAGCGGAGACGTAATCATGCTCTGGTATAACAATGAACACAAAGATACGCTGCATGCACGGTTACTACGTTATGTATCCTGTACTGGAAGTTTTATACTTTAAAATGATTGTGAAACATTCGTTTTAGCCCTTTTTCGCTTTAAGAAAATACATGTTACAGAAGGAAATAGAAAACGGCGACTAACATTCCGACGAGGAAAATATTTTTTAATGTCATTGGTATGCAGACACCGTACAAACATTTTTAACAGTTTTTAAAAAAATAACTACACAACTGCTGCGTTCTGTTTGAGGGCCCGTGCAGATGGCGCTGTTAACAAATGCCAAACTAATACGGCTGAACTGATGGTGAGTGGTATTGTGGAGTATTCTACAACAGGGCAATTAAGAGAATGCAGATCATCGATAATAAAAATGACCGCATCAAAAGTAAAATAAGAAAACACTGCACATTGAACAACCGCGGGAGCGTGGAAAATAACAGCAACAAAAACAAAGCTAGATATACGAATAATAACCCCTCAAGTTGAAGACATCAAAACAAAACACGTTGAAAAGATGCGCTTCGAGTAACAATCGGAATATGCTGCTCAAATATGTATTCCCATCACAGGCTGCTAAGTGAACTAGGCAGAGACAAAACATCATACTTACCACATGTGTAAGTTACGAAGATCCCGGAGGAGAAGGGGGGCGTACTGAATACAAAATATTATACTATGGCGTGGTGGATTTTTTTTTATTTCGGTCTATCCTCGCTATTATGATGTTGGTCACCCTGGTTTTGACACATATTATAGTCTGCCGTGGTTAGTTTGACACTTTTGAAATATTTTCCTAGTTTTAAATGTTTTTCAGGTTACTGCTTCTCCTCCAGTTATGTGTAATGTTTTACATTGCGGTGGTCACAACAACTGGAGTCTGTGTGTCAACCACGTTACACTGTGGGACCAATAGAAATACAAACGTAATTTCGCCTTAATACGTGTAAAACACAAAGAAACGTATTTCACTTTCGTCCTATTCGTTCACTACTTTCACTTTAAATATGACGTGTAGTTACCGACTTATTTTCCTTAATTCACTGACTACATTTCTGCCAGCAAACCTGTCTTTAATTTTAAATATCTGCAGTTGCCGGTAATTATTTTTCTTAAAAAAAAATGTATTTTACTATTACTCAGCTGTATTTTATAATAATCGATTCGGTACAGTGCCCACGTATATTACTGAATGGGGGTGGCGATAAGTATATCGTAGTTTCAGAAACACTGACCCCGAAAATAATTGCGCCATTGTTAATATGAAATCACCATAAAAATATGATGATTATTATACCGGTTTTACCATATGCGTATTTCATCGTAACGCCAAAATCGCATCTATGATATAATGACAAAACTATTTAAACAATATTGAAGTTGTGATATCGCTAAATCTATATTTCGCACAGCCATAGTCCCGAATGGAATGAGAAAAAATGACCTGTTAATATTATTGCTGAAAGTACTGGTAATATACGGAGTTTTTTTTTTTTTTTTTTTAACCTTGTACGATTAAAAAATGTCTTTGTCGTTAGAATATGGCTTTAATTTTCTTTATTTTTTTCTTTAGCGATGCTAAATATTCGATTAAAAATGTAAGAAAGCTTGAAAATTTGGCCTTTAATTTTAATTAGCTGAAAAACAAATGCGGGGAAATAAACTCATACTAACTTAGAGTAAATGGCAATCACCCGAAGAAAATGCTACAAAATAAGGACAAAGGCCAAGTCTTGGCAATGAATTCGGATGAATTTGTATAATAATGTGCTGAAACGTTTGTTGCAGTCACACTGTGCTGCTGTTGACTCCCCACCATATAGCTTGAGTTTCGAATTCTCTAAACCCTTCGTTCTGAGGATTCAAACTAAGTGACCCGTAGCTGGTTTGGTTTAGAACGCAAGCTTTCATTATTGATAACAATTAACACTGCAGTTAATCGTATTTTTATTTGCGTCCAAACAGGCCTTGGCTAGGCGCTTCTTATCAGTATTCCACTTTTACGTTATATGAAACTTATATTAGATGTTTTTGCAATGCGTAATATAAATATACATCATATAATTAATATCGCATGTAAATGTATAAACATTATAAATTATTACTTTCTTAAATTATTTATAGCGAGATGACAAAATAAAATATTGCATACATCACTGAAAAAACCCACGTGGAAGTGTTAATATATTGAGCAATCATTAATATACTAGTTGTGTGTGAAGAAAGCGCATGATACAAAATCGCGGCTTATCTTAAGAATAGAGAAAATGCATAAAGATAAAGTTTCTACACAGTTTCTAAGCTCATCGTAATGTCTTTAGTTTTATGTTGCAGCGATTTCTCAGTAACACCATAGAAGCCTCGAAGACGCAAAGGGAGTGGCAAAAAGAATGTCCCACTACTTCAACATATTTTGTTGACTATCGCCCCTTTAAAAAACAGCTTGCGGTAACTGCAAGATTTTGTGTACAGGCTCGAAGCTCAGTTCATCGATCACGGAAACGGTTGGCAAGTTACTCAGAATCAGGAGGCATAAATCACGGAGGATAGTTCCAAACTTCGTTGGTTGCAGCTACCTACAGTTTCCCTATTTAGAGAGAGGTATGAATAGCAAAGCGGGAAAGCCAAGCACATTCAAAAACTACAGCTGTTCGTTTATAGCTTGCGTGGCAGGGCCGAGAATGCACGCAGCGCATTCACCACGTTCACTTATACACGAGTACGGTTCACCTATGCAAGGTGGTAAGGGGGTAAATGGGTAGTGGGGGTTGCCTCTTCCAAACTTCTAGTAAGTAAAAGTATAAAACAGTGCGACATAAAAACCAAAAAACTGCCTGTTGTGGCCTCTGGTTTAGGTAACGCATTGTCTAGGCTTGTAACGTATTTTTTCCTGCAAAAAGGAATCAGCTAAAAGTTAACTGCATTTAGTGAATAGGATAAAGAGAAACGCATCGGAAATTTCCTAATCTCAAATTTTCCTTTCACGGACACACCTTGACTCATACTGAATGCTACTTGCCCAACAACTGTGTTCTCATGTTCCTGGAATGACAGAAAAAAAGAGGGGGGGTCACCACCTATTTCCTTCTTCTCGCCTGACCCTTCCAAGACTGCTCTCCGGAGTCCTTTCTACCTGCACCATACCCGCCTTCATAATTATGGTGGCGCCTAAGCGGAAAACAGTCTCGCGCTACCACGCACTGTTTTGCATCAGTCGGAACCGGCGTAATACTATGCAAGGCTTGACCTCTACAAATGTTCTACTTGGTGATCGAACATTTAAGGCAAATATCTTGAAAGAAAAAAAAAGGGCATTTCTCAAAGAGATTTCGACATCGACTGGTAAAGACAGCTCTCGCTTGGCCGGAAAAAAAAATGCTAGGAATGTCGGCCCACTTTCACGAGTTTCTTGGAATTCTCTAATACAGAACGTGAATGATATCTGCATGCTCCTCCGATATTAGTTGGTAAACTGGCTATCGCAAACATTCCGCCACAGTTTGCAGTCTTGTCAGGGTTCAGAGCAACCACTGTACTCTTAGTTTTATCATGTATTGGTTATTATGATAACCAGGGAATGCCAACATATCGTGAGATACAATTTAGTGTTTACAATAAGAGCAGGTGTGTGTGCGTTTGTACGGCCACTCGAAAGTTGAGCTCCGATAACCCAGGTTTCGGAAAGTTTAGTTTGTGTGCGGTGCAGACGACGCGATAGTGTTTCGTTTCTCTTCGAAACCTACGCATGTTTGTAAATTACTTTTCCGTGCCAAGAGTTGGGTTGTGTGAACGGGATAAACGTTCGAACTGNTATAAACGTTCGAACTGTGGTTTGAGCTTGAATTTTGTTCGGAAAGTACTACACGGTGATTACTTGTAGCACGTAAAGCAAGTCGATTTAATTAAAATTTAGTTGAACTATTATACTTAGTTGGTCCATTTTAATTATATATAATAAAACTTTAAAAGGTATACAAAATACCAACTTTAGAAGAAGTTTGAAAAAAAAATATTATTTTCCTGCAAATTCTACTAATTTTAACAAACAATAATTTTAATATTCAAAGTGCCTACAGTTTTTTTCCGGCAAATACGAACAAACAAAATTTATGTTTCCCAGAAGAGTTTCTTATTCTGGTACAACAATTTGAGCAAAAACCATGCTTTGAAAGTTGTGAATGATGTTTTTACGGACGGTATGAACGTATTGTTTATCATTTTAAACCACAACGTAGCTTTGGCACTGTCCACTTCTAAAATGTCACCAGCTTTAAATTCGCGGTAATAAATATATTTTAGTAACTTTCACTGGGTCTTTCACCCATGGTGTCAAACTGATCGTAACATCAATTTACTCGTCTCGATGTTGAGTTGTTCCGTTATTTCGTTTCTTGGATCTAATTTGTTTTATTAAATGTTATACTGAAAGAGTTTAAGAAGTTTTTGCAAGAACTTTTCCACAAAAGTCTAAATCATGAAGGATTCAAAAATGGTACGTTTGTGGCCTGCACTTTTAAGCGATTACGTTTAACGAGATATTGAAAATTTTCTTTCTGTGTCAACTGGCGCTTTCGTCAGCATTGGTTTATGTCAAATTTCCGGTAGTTATTTTTTAAGAATTGACAGGCGAATCGCGTCTTGTCACACCGAATCGCGCCTGCTATCGGCGAGTTGACAAGGAGCATCTGTGGCAGAAGGATGAGTGTATAACATAACTACTGTTACTTTCGTTGGAATAGACTGTCAAGGTCTGCTGTAGTGCAGTTACTATGTGTATGATTCACTGCACGTTTAACGGGTCGCCGTGGTGTAGTGGTCAGACTACTCGCCTCCCGCCAAGGCGAAAGGCGTTCGATTCCCGGCAGGGTCACTCCCGGATTTTTGCAAGTGGAAATCGTGCCGGACGACGCCACCGCTGGTCGGTGGGTTTTCTCGGGGGTCACCCGTTTCCCCCGCCCTAGCATTTCGGCGTTGCTCCATACTCACCTCGCTTCGCCCTCGTCAGCTCTCAAGACCTCGTTGCTAAGAGCCGTCCAAGCCTCTCCACTCCACTACATGATTAATATGACGAAGTCCGAAAATCAGTCACAGAAGCACTATCTTGCACGAATTGTTTGACAATAGGGAGAGAATTGAAAGTTCTTTTTGTTTCTTTGCACCGTTTGCCAGACCCATGAGTAATTATACGACAATCAAACGTCAACAAGAGATGCACTCTCGAATTAAGTACCGAAAAAATGTTTACACATGTTGTGTATCGTGATGCAAAATATTCTATGCAACTCTCTACAATCGTTGCAACTATTCCCAAGTTTGCGTGCATCCTTATTTAGGTATATGGCGTATTTTAATTCCTGCAAAGTAAAATTATATTGGTCATAAAACTGCGCTGAATACATTATAGAACCGTATAAAACGAGAATAGTCTTGCTGTCTGGATTAGATATACGTATTTGCTTATCGTTCTTCCTGTACAGCAATTCATAAACTAACTGGTAGGCGTTGAGCAATGAAAAGCTTTATTATGGTGTTGAACTATAAAGACTATATTTTTAGGGATTAGATCTTCTGTTACATTCTTCTGCTTACAGTAATGCTAAATAATATTTAAGGTAAATTTAAAAACTGTTCTTTCAAGTCTTCATGGTTCAGTCGGGCCCACCCATCCAACTTTCACAGCAATAAATACCATACCTTACCAGGATAGCAAATTCTACTAGAAAGGTAAGCCGAAATTTCCAAGTCTAGTGTTGAAAACACACAGTTTTACCTCGGTTTATTTCTTCATAACCAGAAATCCGTCTTCGTGCCAAATTTTCAAGAATATTTCATTGCCCCTTCCCTACTTCTAAAGCGTTATGGCGTCCTGTTACCCATATATCTATACGTACACAAACCGTTTTATCTAAACAGTTGGTTTAGTTAACAATACACCGCTGTTACCGATCACTAAAGACCGAGCTATTGCTCAGTCATTATAAGTAAACTTATGCTAATGGGAGGGAAACAATATCTTTAAACCTCATGCGGTGATTCTTCAATGTAATCGTATGTACGTGATGACAACGATGTCCCCAAAAACAATTTTTATCACTACATACAAGTTCATTTCACAGATTACTTTCCTTGAAAATGATTATGACGATATGAAATTCAACTTTTTCCACGAACAGATAGCTCAATTTCTAAAGTAAGTCGATAATTTGAAACGATTATTCTGGCGTGAGCAATTTACTAAATGAAAAAAAATAGCATCAGACAACATTTATCTCAGAATGATACAAAGTAGCATGCGATCCGGGTAGTTGTGTGAATCGGACGTATTATATTCGAAAAGCATAGTAGTGTAATATATTCAGCCTTAGTCCTCAGAAACCAAAGGCTTTATTTTTGGTCAGGCTGTTTGAAATGATGGGTTTTTTGAAAAACTATTAAATGTGTCATAATGTGTTTACCTACGAAAAGAAAGCGTTCCCCCAGACAAGGATTGAAATGTACTTTCAACGTGTCACTCTTACTATGAAATTTATTTTGGAGTCGTCTGACATCGCTAAAAACGGATTTTCCAGACTGCTGTATCTTAAACATACCGCCCTTATATGAGCGTAAATACGATATGAGCCCGTATTGAACTTCTATACTGACTGCACACTGATAAAATGATAGGATTACCGCTCAAAATCCCTTAGGTACATACAGTACAACACGACGAGAAGAGCACAGCATGCCAGTTCAGATCCGTACGCTATAGCGGCGATGGCGCCACTTATTGCGCGTGTTAGTGGCGCCCTTATAGCTCTAGCGCTTCCGAGCCTCAGACATGCAAGTAGCTTCAGGTAGCCGGCTGCCTTAAGACACGATGTTTAGCAAGTCTCGCTAAAGCATGTGTGTACGCGATGGAAGATTCCTTGGACGCCGCTGGTATGGATGGTTTTATGGAAAATTCGGCCATTTTCTGGCCGTTTTCATGGACGTTTTCGAAACTGGTCACGTGCAGTTTTCTATGAAAGGTTCCACACGAGGTTGAAAGTTTAGCCAATCAAAGAGAGGGTGTTAGAGCAATTAAAACTACTGCACACACATAAAAGGTAAGTAAAAAACACCCACGAAAATATGTACTTATCGTAAAACAGCATTGTATGAAAATCATGGTAAACATTCGTGTTTGTTTAACACAGGCATTCCAGTCATAACAATAAAACGGTCAGTCTCTGTGCACAATCACGTAATGCTAAAACCGTCAGTGAAGATTGATCTTGAACCACAGTTAAAGAAGTAAAATCTTTACTTAAAAAAAAGCACTCGTCTTTACGTGTGCGACAGCAAGTATCGTCGGACGAGTTATTCCAAAGAACCCTCCACGACTGCTTGCATGCAAGCTCGGGTAGCACGTCTCGTGGAAGCTTCCTCCCGAGCTGCTCTGAAAATATTATCGTGGCGTGCAGACATCGCCAATGTCTCGCCGCGGGGCCGCAGTGACGTTGGTCATCAGACTGCTCACCTCCCGCTATGATCACCCGCCTCTTGCAAGTCGAGAACGAGGCGGTCGTTGGTGGCCGGGGTTATTTTTATCGTCTAACTGCAAATTCCTTGCCTTCCGGCGCTGTTCCATGCTCAACTCGAAGGCTCGGCTTCGCCCCTTTTGCTGAAACTCTTCGTTTTCCCGTCATAATTTGGGATTCAGAGTAACAACTGACGATTTACGATCATAGAACATTTGCATTTTACCCCTTGTTATAATTTTTGTGCGTGATTTTAATTGTGTGTTGTCTGATTTTTGTAAAAAGTCGAAAACATATTTATATTTTATCACTAGGTTATTTGCCCTTTTGCGAGCAGGAAATAACGCACAGTGAAAATTAGATACAAATGTGTTAAACAATTGGCAAATTTTAAATTTTCTAAGATCAAACATTTCCAATAATATCTCTGGAACTGAAACTATGACACGAAAGCGACGAATTTCTGCATTAGAGGTGAGGCCTAGACTTAAAGCGTCGACCGTATTATCCAATAGCGGTTTCTTTACACTTTTTGAATCAAACCTTTGAAAAATCACCCTATNCTTAAAGCGTCGACCGTATTATCCAATAGCGGTTTCTTTACACTTTTTGAATCAAACCTTTGAAAAATCACCCTATGTATGGCGTGTTTGGATCTTTCCTAAATATGTAATGTATCAGAAGCGTTTTGTATTTCTGTTAACATAAAAGCAGCTTTTTTTTTTGTTAAATTGAGTTTTTATTTGTATGTTTTATATAAATTATAATATTTGATTAATAATTAATATTAATAAAAACAGTGAGAAAATAGGTGTGTTGGTAATGCCTAGTAACAAATAGTTCTTACACAAAATGTTATTACACTGAGTGCGCACGAACGCGGTGTGTCGTCCCTTCGGTGTGGTTCCCTAGACTTGGTTAAGCTTTGATTGCATGCGGCGGAGAAATATCCAGAAAGTATAACTTTAGCAGGGCTTCAGAAAAGTTGGAAGTAACCATGAACGGACTAAATAAAGTCTCTCAACTCAACACAGTGTTCGCTTGCAACGGAAGCCTGCCCTATCCGGCACGCAGTTTTTGTTACCATACGACCGAGTGGCCAAGCCCCACAGATGTGTACGGGTCCTTGACTCAGTTCGTGCCTCTACGTCCTTCAGCGTCGCTAAGACTTCGTCACGCCACGTGTCAACCATTAAAGAGTAACATTAAACGGTTCGTCCGCTTCTCGGCAAATTATCTCCGCGTGCGTCCCTCTGCACACGAGACGCATTTCTGGAAACAGACGCGCTTGAGCTGAGATTGGAACCCCAGCAGCGATCGGGGACCACGGTGGCTGAGCGGTTAGACTGCTCGCCTCCTCGCCTCCCATCAAGGTGAGCCGGGTTCAATCCCCGGCCGGGTCACACCCTGATTTTTCGCAAGTGGGAATCGTGCTGGACGACGCCGCTGGACGGCGGGTTTTCTCGGGGATCGCCCGTTCCTACTCGCCCTTGTATTCCGGTGCTGCTCCATTGTCACCTCATTTCACCCTCATCGGCTCTCAAGACCTCGTTGTTAAGAGCCGCCCAAATATCTCAACTCTCAACCCAGCAGCGAACTGGCGAATGACCGGCCAACTTCCCCGCAGATGTTCCCCGGAAATATTACGTTAACTCCAAGTGAGAAGCAAGGCGGTGGGTAAACGCACGCAGAGCTCTTGCATTGTCTGTTCCGGGAAATCGATCTTTGGGTCGCGAAGCACTATTTAACGCTGGTCGACTTCTCGCCTTCGCTACCAAATCACGCTCTCGGGTTATGCGGGGACTTTCCTTTGCAACGTTTAACCGCTGGGAATCACGAGTTTACGAGAACTGCCCTAGCCGTTAATCTTCCGCCGCAGTGAATCATCTCGTTCGGAGGCTTGGCTCTTCTACTGGGTCGCTCTGTTATACTCAAAAGAAATGTTTCCTTTATGTGATTAAATATTTTTCACTACAGTCAACTTGGGTTACTTGGGAAACTGGAGGTAACTTGGGACAATTAACAGGAATTGTTTTGTTTTTTTTTTCATGTGTCAGCCCCCCTGAAGTGGAAATGTGATATTTCGTAAAGTCGGCTGCTGGCAGTAATATATAGTGCATGGTGTTTTATTTTTCCCAGATCTGTTGCACGTGGAAACAAAATTTATTTTGTTTAAATTTGTCTCAAGTTACCTCATTGTCCGAATGCTGTNTTATTTTGTTTAAATTTGTCTCAAGTTACCTCATTGTCCGAATGCTGTTAGTACTCGCATTATCCCAATGCCCTCATAATAACATTCAGTTACACAGTATTGCAAAATAATTCAAGTTTAAAATATTGTGTCATCTCTCTACCATTCTCACTTAACACTTCATAGAATGCTGCCGAATAGATTTATTATGATGTGTTTAAATATGGCTGAAAAGAGGTACACACAGTGATTGTTTTCAAACAATTTGAAACCTCAGACAAGAGGTTTCTGACGGAACTTGACGTTTAAAAACTTTCACACCAAGCACAAGTGCGCATATATCTAAAAGGGNGCATATATATATATATATCTGAAAGAGGATATTACAAGATCTTTTTTTATAAACATCCTATAGTAGATTCTTTTAACAACAAAAAACAGGTATTAACTTAAGTTGCTAATTTTTATAATTTTTATATTGTTTTTAAAATATCTTCAAGTTTACTTTAATATATTATTTTGCGAAGACATGAATTTAGAGTTAATTTTTAATGAAAGCTTGTCTAGGAGTTATTCGACTATTAAAACCATTTGAAATTAAACTGGTTTTAAAGATATCTGATTAGTCATACTATACTTTTTGGCTTTACAACTAAAAACACTTACAGGAAGTTGAACGAAAATTAATTATTATACGAAATCCGACTGCCTTAAATTGTATTAGTTAGTTCGGCATTACAGTTATATAAATTATTTCTAGAACAAATTCACTTTGTTGACCTACGCGTTTACCAAGAGAATCCTATTCCATATAATATACACATACAACAGTGGCGTGTGGTGAAGTGTTAACAAGGTAAGCCGGTGCTTGCTCAGTGCTGTACATACTCTGAGCAGGCAGCAGGAACCAGTAACCAGTGTGTGACCGGGAGGAACTGAGTGTATTGCGGCCACTCACGAGAGAGCGGCGAGGCACCCGTTGCACACGTGCTGTGACGTAAAATGCACTAATTCGTTTAAGTGGCCGATGTGTAAACTAGCGAACGATTAGTATAGCATTGATCAAAACACAGCATAACTTGCGACAATTTACTACACGCCGCTGATATGCGGTATGCCCCACCAGGATGTGACAAATTTTAATTTCGCTCCATTTGAGGATGTGCGCGGGACGTGTTGGGGAGGAAGGGCATCATGGGAAGCGGCCATCTTTTGTTCAGTATTCGTGTGCCGATTGGTCGGTGGAGCATCGCACTATCTAGCGCTAACGTAACAGTTTGATGCGGGGTGTCAGCTTTCGGTATCATCGGACCCAATTCTTTTTTTTAAGGGGAACAATGGAATTTGCACAGTAATAGCAGTTAATTACCAACAGGTGCTTACACTAATGGAGTTTCCTGATGCAGACAAAGATTGCGAAATCTGGTTTCAGCAGGATGGTGCAAGCGCGCACACAGCTCGGGAGTCAATGGCAATACAGTGCGTCTTTTGTCGTGTAGTAGAGTGTTAGTTTCGCGCTGGCATACACGCTACTCTTACTTTTCAGCGCCTTGTTGTTGTTATTGCTGTAAAGTGTACAAGTCGTGTCAATAAACACATTATAAAATCAAATTATAAATCACTGCGTCTTTTCCCAGGGAGTATAATTTCACGATTTCGAGACATGAACTGGCCAGCGAAGTCCCCAGACCTGACAGCGCTTGACTTTTTTTCGTTTGGAGATATTTGAAGATGTGCGTACTCTACCAAAGCCCGCAATATCCAACAGTAAAATGAACGCATTTTTTGCTGAAGTGAGTGGAATGAAAGGTAATTTACTTAAGCGTGTCATGGACGATTTTTTTGTGCAGAATACATGTATATGTTCGAGGCCGGTGTGGCCACTTAAATTGTGTATTTTTTTAAAGTGACACTTATGTACTAAATTGTAAATTAAAAGCTTCCTATTAAGATATTATTTTCGTTTTTAATGCAACCTGTCTCGTTACATTGGTTCTATGACCGTCACATGCTACTGGGACGTTCTGTCCAAATATTCAAGGGACATATTAAACTATAAAAAAGAGCGAACATTACTTCATAAAGTCGACCTCCCGTGGCGTAGTCGGTTAGTGCGCCGCCGGTCTGGGGTGCGGGAGGTTCTGGTTTCGAATACCGCGTGAGGCGTGGGTGTTAATTTAAGTTAGGTTATAGTTTAGTTTGTAAGCCGTCCCCCTGGTAAGCCTTCAGGCTCAACACTGGGTGACATTAATAAACCCTTTACAATACAATACAATTACTTCGCAAGGGCTTTGTACGAGTATTAAAATATTTTTGGAAACCAACATTTTAGCAAACTTGCATGCAAGACGACCTTTGGAACAGTAGTTTAACTTTTCTTATATATGTATGCACGTTAGTAGAGGGACTGGGCGCGTTGAGTGAATACAGGGTAGAGAGTGCATTCCAGTCGCGCAATAACCATCTTCGTGTTCCAACACTGACGTGCTTTTCTTCCTGTAGGCTATTTACTGTAAACTCAGCACTTTTTGAAGTCCTCGCGTTTGGAATAATAGCCAATAAAAATATTTTAGTGTAGCATTAGACGTTAACTTTCAAGTCCGGTGAAATATATAGGCCTACGCTGTGTTTATTACTTACATGACAATATTTATTTTAAAAAGTGGTGGAAGGATAATACATTGCTGATAAGAAAGTAACCAGGACCTGAAAAGTGCTCACTTTACTATGAACAGCCTATACACGGCTGTCACGTGGCATCGAGTAAGGTTAGCACAATGTTTACTAAAATAAAGTATTTTGATAACCTGGCACGTTATTTCTGTCTATTTGCAATACAAATATGCCTTCTTTGGTCCATTCGCTGTTACTTCTAAATTTTATGAAGCCCTGCTTAAGTTCTACTTTCAGCATATTCGTTCGCTTTATGCTAACAAAGCGTAACTAGTCCAGAAAATAACACCAAAGAGATAACACACCGCATTCGTGTGCACTAAGTTTAGTAATATTTTGCATGGGAACTATTTCTTACCGGGTACTACCAAAACACNCACACCGCATTCGTGTGCACTAAGTTTAGTAATATTTTGCATGGGAACTATTTCTTACCGGGTACTACCAAAACACCTATTTTCTCCCTGTTTTAATTCCCATTTATTGCAAATAAAATATATATAAGTAACAGTTTTATTCAATTAAAAATGGGATACTTTTATCTTAAGAGAAGTACAAATCCCTCGAGATACGTGACATATTTAGGAAATAACCAAATACGTACTACATGATGTGTATTTTTTAAAGGTTTGATTCAAAAAGGTGTGAAGAAGCTGCTAATAGAATATATATATATGAAATTTCATTATTTATTAGTATAGCGCTAAGGTTCCCGTCCACCTGTCGATATTTTTAGCTTTTTAAGTACAAAAACAATGAAGCGATAAGGGCGATTATGGCACGCGCAACAAGTGCTCCTATTGCCGCAACGAGCAATGTTCCGAGCTGGTGTGCAAGCTTTCCATCGTACATTATTTTGAAGCACTTCAGCACGGCCAAAAACGACATTTTCAGAATTTTACTGCTTTAAATATCCTAAGAGACTACCTACGAAATTAGTATAAGGGCCTGCACTGAACTTGGCTAACAGACTTTCCTCCAATAAAATGATAGGGTCATCGCTTAAAGTTCCATTGTAATTGTGTACGATGGAAAGCTTGCACACCATCTCGGAGCATTGCTCGTTGAGGCAACGGAGCACTTGATGCGCGTGCCATAATCGCCCTTATCGCTTCATTTGCTTTTGTACTTAAAAAGCTAAAAATATCGACAGGTGGACGGGAACCTTAACGCTATGCTGTAAATAATCCATTGGTGAAATATGGCCCTTTATTGGCCGTATCTTCAGCGATCATACGACGGAGACCAAGTATAGCGAATGAGCGAGCGAGATATTTGAGCAGCGCTTAATAGCTGATATATTAGGCGGCTGTTGGAGAGAGGGGGGCGAAGTGAGGTAGAGACGGAGCAGCGGCGGAATGCAATGTTGAGAAAGACGGGAGTACGTCGAGAAAATCTACTTTACAACGGCAACGTCTACCGCGTTTCCCACGTAGGAAAATACGGGTTTGATCTCCTCGAGAAACAAACCCGGTTCGCCGTGGCCTGGAAACTACAGTATCGCGACCCCGAGGCCAAGGATAGCACTTTCGTACGCATTTGTGTATGAGTGCGTGTAACAAGACTCGTTTTATTACCTCTCTGGCTCATTTACGATCATCTTCAATCAATTACGAAATCATGTTCCTTATAAGTTCTTGATCATTTCGTACTTCGTATCCCAGGTCTAAAGATAATGCATTCTNGCACTAATTCGTTTAAGTGGCCGATGTGTAAACTAGCGAACGATTAGTATAGCATTGATCAAAACACAGCATAACCTGCGACAATTCACCACACGCCGCTGATATGCGGTATGTCCCAGCAGGATGTGACAAAATTTAATTTCGCTCCATTCGAGGATGTGCGAGACGTGTTGGGGAGCAAGGGCATTTAGGGAAGCGGCCATATTTTGTTCCGTATTATTGTGCCGATTGATCGGTGGAGCATCGCACTCTCTAGCGTTAACGTAACAGTTTGATGCGGGTTNAGTTAATTACCAACAGGTGCTTACACTAATGGAGTTTCCTGATGCAGACAAAGATTGCGAAATCTGGTTTCAGCAGGATGGTGCAAGCGCGCACACAGCTCGGGAGTCAATGGCAATACAGTGCGTCTTTTGTCGTGTAGTAGAGTGTTAGTTTCGCGCTGGCATACACGCTACTCTTACTTTTCAGCGCCTTGTTGTTGTTATTGCTGTAAAGTGTACAAGTCGTGTCAATAAACACATTATAAAATCAAATTATAAATCACTGCGTCTTTTCCCAGGGAGTATAATTTCACGATTTCGAGACATGAACTGGCCAGCGAAGTCCCCAGACCTGACAGCGCTTGACTTTTTTTCGTTTCGGGATATTTGAAGACAAAAGCCTACTTACGCTGCCAAAGCCCGCAATATCCAACAGTTACAGGAACGCATTTTTTGCTGAAGTGAGTGAAATGAAAGGTAATTTAATAAGCGTGTCATGGACGATTTTTTGTGCAGAATACATGTATATGTTCGAGGCCGGTGTGGCTACTTAAATGGTGTATTTTTTAAAAGTGACTCTTATGTACTAAATTGTAAATTAACAGCTTCCTATTAAGATATTATTTTCGTTTTTAATGCAACCTACTGTCTCGCTACATTGGTTCTATGACCGTCACATGCCACTGGGACGTTCTGTCCAAATATTCAAGGGACATATTAAACTATAAAAAAGAGCGAACATCTACTATATAAAAATAAGTCGGGTTTTCCTTCCTGACGCTATAACTCCAGAACGCACGAACCGATTTCCACGGTTTTGCATTCGTTGGAAAGGTCTCGGGCTCCGTGAGGTTTATAGCAAAGAAAATTCAGGAAAAAT